>VDFB02281492.1:946243230-946362512 GCA_007258455.2 Sequoia sempervirens
GCATTAGGGTTAGTGTGGCCAGAGGCCAAAATAGAGCAAGCTCCAGAAGGTTGAGGGGGGCGGCTAGAAGCAGAAGGAGGGGGCAACGGAGGTGAAGGGCTTAGGACACGGTCGGGAGAAGCTTTGGTTTTGGACAAGCTAGGCTCAGTATCATCTTCGTCAAGCTCCAGCGGGGTAATAGGGTTAGGAAGGGCGGGCATATTCTGAAAGTGCTCAAAAATAAGTCTTAAAAGACCCGTGTGAAGAATCGGGTATCTTTTAGGGCTTCTTCTATGATCAGAAAAGTTGTTTCTCAGAGAACAGAGCAAGAAGAAGGGGATAGAGATACGCACCTTATGCCAGAAGTGATTAAGCAGCACGAAGTGATAACCATAGACCCTTGTGAAGCAGTCGTCGAGCGTGATGTACTCCATGATAACCCTTAGCACTTTTCTCCACAGAGCTTTTATAGTGTCCACTTCATAGTAGCTATTCGACATCTTGACCAGATTTTGTTTCTCCATTTCAGATTTGGGAAATTTCAAAACGGCTTCGTCGGAGAATTTCCTATCTCTGAAGAATTTGTGCTCTTCCATCGGAATGCCCGTGACCTCCGCAATCAGGGCTTCATCAATTTGAACTTTCCTCCCAAACCAATTTAAGAATGAATGAATGCCAAATTTTGTACTAAATGATCCTAGAGATATCATCCACAAACAACCCAAGACAAGATCCACTCAACATGTGCAATTACAAAATGATTAATTGTTGAATGACTACATCTCAAGGCTCATGTTTATAGAAAAAAGAGGAACATGCAAGATGAAACCCAATAGAAGCTTTCTATTCACCTTTTCCATGATTATTTTGTACCCCAGAAAAAAGTAATCAAAGGTCCTAATGCAAAAATAACTAATGCTTAAACATCTCTATAGTGACCCATTTTCTATCTCAAACTAAGTTGTCTCATACTATATTTTAATCATTAAATATTTTATCAAAATTCAAGTATTTTACAATTTAAAAAAAAAACTGTAGTCCTCCACTTAACCAAATTAACCACATGCTCATTAAAATATAACCCCCAATATAACCACCAACATTAAAAGAATTTGCAATGTCAAATGCAATATCCCTAAAATAATATTCCTTAATTATAAAATATAAAATATTTCAATATAGAAATTGCACGATGCCTTCCCCAAAAATTTTGGTTAGCCTCATTTATTATTATTTTTTCAATTGAAAAGATGGTCATGTTAAAAAAAATAATTATGTACAACTCAATCATTTAAAAATTATGATAAAAATTACATAGTCAAATCTAGAAATTTGTTACAAATTATTAAAAATATACTTAGATTGGAATCATAGCCCTACAATCATGTAAAAATCTCATTCTTAGTGTGAATATTTAATCTATTCACTATACTTAAGTGTACTTAGGTATATGAGGTTAGCTAACTTCTTATCTAACCAAATGTGCAAACATTGAAACCTCTAGAGGTTACCAAATTAGTTGGTTAACCTCATGCACACACCTTTTGAGGTTGGAAGCATTTCCATCTCACCTCAAAGGTCACTCAACACTTGGCACATGAGGTTAATGACTTTGTCATAGGGGTTGTTGGTTTGTACACTCCAAGTGTTCCTAAGGTTGACGCCTATTGGACACTTGCCATCTCATTTGCTCCACCTTATGGGGCACTTGTCAATTCACCTCATAGGTGGATTGCACCTTCCTTGCCTATATAAGCAAGGCTTTGTACTTATTACATTTGTGTTGTCTAATGCTATATTGCATATTGTTCATCTGTTTGTTTTCTATCTCCTAGATCCTCCTAGTTTGTAATATTCATTTTTAACTTCTATATATTTTAGTCGTCTATTATTCAATGTGGATTTAACTTACCATTTCAACATTTCATGAGATGCAAAAACACCAATGGTTTTATATGATACTTCATTAGCTCTAGCATTTTTGACTCATTTTTATCTCATATTAACTTCTATTTATTAAATAATATCTAACTTTTGGCATGGGTTTAATGTCCTTTGCACATTTTTTAAGAGATAATTTTTTTTTATTGCTTTAAAACTCTATCATCTTTAATTTAGTTTGTCTTTTCAAAACTTTCTAAAAGAGGAGAAATTGCTATCAACTTGTTTAACTCTACTTGTTTTGACTCATTCTTATCTCATCTTTAACTTATATTTATTGAATAATATCTAAACTTTGACACAGATTTAATGTCCTTTGCACGGTTTCGAAGTGATGAAGACTCTTTCATCTATAATTTAATTTGTCTTTCAGAAATTACTATCAACATAGTTAACTCTCTCTGTTTTGACCCATTCTTCTCTCATCTTAACGTCAATATGACGTTGGTTTAATTTCCTTTGAAGCTTTTTTTTTTTTTTTTTCGGAGATGAGAAATTTCTAATGCTAATTTGGTTCGTCTTTTCCACACTTTCCGGGAGATGAGAAATTGCAATCAAATCGTACTCGATTTCTGCATTGAATATAGCTCTGGATGAAGTGTCAATTCTTAATGATTCTTATCTCTTTGAAATCTCGTCATAACACTTATCTCTTTTGAACAAATGTCATCTTTAGTGGACAGATTTTTTTTCCCCACATTTTCGACGGTGGCAGAAGCTTTGAACAGGTATTTATTTATGTGACGGCTGAAGGACTGGAGACTTTGAAGGACTGGTGGGATTTTAGAACACTATATTTTCGTTGAAGAACCGTTGCACGTTGCTTTGATAGACAAAAATACATATTTTTCTTTCCATCTAACACGTTTTTGTATTTGACCAGATTTCAGTTTTACAAAATAAAACTGCGCTGTACAAGTATACAAGTTCATCATGGCATAATATACAAATGCTTAGAACCCAAATAAAGATTTAACTTCGCAGTTTGGACCAAACTATACTGATTTAGGATGTAAATATATTGTTGCATTCAAAGTTTTCAAATTTAGAGTTGCAGTTTAAATGGTTTGTATGATTGTCTTAAATTAGGGCTAAATGGAAAATCCGGACTGTAAGTTTTCCTAAAACAAAAGTACTAACTCAAATATATTCAAATGATGATGTAAACTGTTAGCACATTTAAATCTAATATTAAATTTAGTTTCTGATGGACAATCTTAATTATTTATATTATAGAATGTATCTGGTTTCAGTAGAGAAGGATATAATTCCCAGAGTTACAAGTAATACACAAATAGATCTGTTAGGATTTACGAATATCATTTATCTGGTTAAGATGGATACACCTCGATGCACGATGTCAAGGCTCATGTTTTTCATCATATTGTCTGAAAACTAATAAGATATTACAATGTAAGGTTGTTTAATGGTAAAGATATACTATTTATAATATCATTGTTTTAGAATGATATATATTAAAAAAAAAAAAAAACAATACTTTTAGGGTAAAAGTTGGTTTTTAAATGGGGTTAAATCTTTTTATAATGGATTATACAGTGAAAGAGAGTTCTAAAAGAAAAGAAAAATAAAAGTTGGAGTTCATAACTACAAAAAAGGGTAGCAATAACAAAAGTAACAGTGAAGCACTGTCACACTAACAACAATGAGGGGGCATAGAGGAGCATGAAGTAAATTATGTAGTAGACATAATTTGAGGCCATTCACCATCTCACATTTTTCATTGAAGAAACTTAGAACATAAAACATATGATAAAAATATTATTGCTAGATTTAATAAATTAAAATAAGTATAGTTTTTGGGAGGTAAAAAGGGATAAATAGATTAATTAAGAAGCAAAAAAAATCAAAAAAGGGATTTTAGATAGGAATTAAGTTTAAAGAATACAAATTCAAGGATGCTCTCCACAAATCAATCATAACTAGGAATCAAATGAGCCTAAAAAAATATAAAATCCTAATAAAAGATGGATTAAAGTGATCAAACCAAATCATTATAAAGGTTCTAAAGAAAATGTGATGAATGAGTAAAATATGAGGACTCTCAATATCTAGCATTCTAGTTGCAATTAGCATTAGAGGTCTATTTTCTCAAATAACCTACAACATAATTCAATTATCTATGAATATGAATAAAAAATACAGAATCAAAGCCTAATGAAAGACAAAGAATCTACCACAGAAAAGATGCCAACTACCAAGAACACTAATAGGATCTTATGTTATTAAGAGGGGAAACCAAAATCAGAAATCAATCACATAGATTATCTTCTTCCAATCCATCTTGTAGATTTTCTCCAAAACTAAAAGGATGATTCAAAATTTCATCTAATTATTAGTAAAAATTTATGTAATAGAAGAAAGAAAAATGAACCCAACATACATCATCCCACCTAAGTCCTTCAATCCCCACTACACCTAGATTATAAAAGGAAAAAATTTCAATATTAATTTAGAAAACCAATAATAAATTACAATTAATAAAAACTAATAATTTATAATAAATAAAAGTATAATTTGAACAAATATAATACAAATATATTTATATATTTTAAAGAATTATTATAACTATTAATATTTTTTTATTAAATTAATTACTATTTTTTATAATATTATATTAACAACATATAAGTTGATAAAATGTCTTAATTAAATTTATATTATATTAGAGAACTATATTTTTCTAGTTACAATAATTTTCTAGACATAAGAGAGGGAACAAAGCATAATGTCAAATCCCCCTTACTTAACTAGCATACCAATGTTTTTTAAATTTTCACCCATTATAAATGTTACACCCTTATAGAATTCACTCCAAAAAGTGGAAATTATGTTAACAACCACTTAGTATCCATTTTTATCATTGGTGTGTGAGGTTAATAGATTTAAGTTGTCTTTCATTCAATCCCTATGCTCATCCTACATTCCTTACTATAAGGGAAACACATTCATTGTAAAAAATGAAATAAAAATTGATAAATTCCTATAGTTATGGACTAGTATAAGGCTCCATAGTATGAAATAGGGCATGCCTTGTATGAGATTGTATTTGACTACTAGATAGAAGGTGTAAGAATACTAGGTTCTAATGAGTGGTTAGTTGGAAGAGGAGACTTTAAGAGTCTAAATATTCTAGGAAAAGTTGTGTAGAGGAAATGTATAATTGGGATGAAGACAAAAAAAAAATTGTAGTTCAAAGAGTGTGTAATTTTGTGGGTGTTCTCTTCTTGAAAAAGGAATAGGAGTATCATTAGGAGTCTTTTAAGATTTACATTCATGGAGAAAATTGAAAGAGGCCACATAATGAGGGGCTTTGAGATGTTGAATGTATTGAGATTAAGGTTACAAGCTCCAAAGGGTAAAACTATTTGTAATAGTAAGATAAGAATAGAAAAGTGTGGCAAAGGAAGATATGTATATAAATATTGTTAATCTAGCATAATTAATGAATGTTCATCTATTATCTTTAGAAGAGATGAATGTGATAATTTATTTATTAGATTTCCCTAAGGATAAGGGAGGATGTGTCTAATGTGTGGAAGAAGAGATTATCACCTATAGAGGATATGGAAATAATAACTAACTAGAGATAATGCAATAGTGGAATTCCATTTTTTCTCATGGAGTTGATGATGAATGTGTAGTATATAAATTCATAGATAGAGGTACATTAATACCAAAATAGACATAAGAAAATAATTTTTATAGAAGGTTTAAGTATTCATTCAATTATATAATGAATGTTCTATTAGAGGAAGATTTATTGAAAAAATGAATGTAAAAAGTGATGATGAAATTATTTTATTTTATAATGGATATAATCTTGAAATTAGAAGAATATTTTACATTTTATAAAGAGGAGTTTCTCTACAAAACATTCAATGTCCATTTGACAATAATTATAATATGTTCCTAAAAAAATATGGATGTGGTAGTGGGTTTGGTGCAACTAATTTTAATAGAAAATGATGATGAGGAAGTTCTTGTCGGAACTCTTACTTCCAATAATAGTGTTCATGTTGATCTATATACATGAGAAGTAATGACTAGAAAAATAGATACTTTTGGTGGCAATCAAATAATGAAGGGCGAAATCCCACAAAAGGATAAAGAGTCATTTGACTAAGATGAATAGATGGTGTTAGGATAGACTTGTCATTAACTTTACATTCCTATATCATTCATGTGTCTCCATGTTCTTTGGAATGTGTTATAGAGGATATGAGAGAAATTCATTAAATATTGACATCTTGTAATTATATTTTAAAGAGGTGATTTAATGTTGGTGTAAGTTACATTACATAATGGATAAAGTCTCTCTCATAGGCATCTAGGTTGGGAATATGAAAGGTCATGTATTGGGCGCCCAAGATTGGAAGAAGAAAGGTTGTTCATTGGTGTTTCATTGAGAAGTGGGCGACTCATCAGAGCATCCAAAAAGGAAAAAGGTGGACTGGCTATGGTTTAGGAACCCATGTTAGAGTCACATAAATATTATTTAATATTTAATCATGTCTTTGATCTATGCAATAAGGGAGCGTAGGTTTTTGCAATTGGTTTTCTACCTCTTGTTTTGTTTTACCATTTTTGGTTTTACCTCCCACAAGTTCTATAAATTAGATCCATTGGATGGTAGTATTATGTTGAGTTCTTCCATGTATCAAGTGTTGTTGGATTGATCAGAGATCAATAGTGAAGTTTGTTATTGTATATCTCTCATTTGAAGATTAATAATATACTATCCCTCTTTTCTCATGTGGATTTTTTTTTGAAAGGGTTTCTCCATGTAAATCTAGTGCCACATGTGGTTTGCTGATTTTTCAATTTTCTTGAATGTGCAATAACATACATATAATCTAATCTCGTAATATTATTTTCAAATTTGAATTAAGATACATAAGTTCACATTGTAGTGTTACTTTACCTTGTTTTCAACATATGGTAGTAGGTATGAAGGAACATAATCATTTCAAGTGGGAGAATGTGAAAAGTGATCCACAAGGTGAGTGGTTAATGGTTAAAATTGATAGAGAAGAATGGGATATATCACACATAAAGATGGAAAAGGTAAAGCAAGGTGCTCATTTTTATGTACCTAAATTTAATAATAGAGCATGCTAATTATTTATGAATTTTGAAATGATGATTCTACCACTCAAATCCACTTTATGAGCACCATTTTCTTGGAATTGATTCTTGATGTGTATAATATTATAGAATGTGATTCCAAAAGAAATATTATATCACCAAAATTAATATTAAAAGGTGTCTAAGTGGATCTTTCTATTTTCTTTCCTTTAATGAATTTGCATGAGGGATGAGTCAAAAATTATAGGATCATTTGTAGTAGCTTTAGTAACAAGACATCCAATTTCCAAAATATTTAGCAGTGCCAGATACAAATATTAATAGCTGCATAAAATTTGAAAGTTGCTAAACAATAGCTCTTCATTGTTGCTTAATGACTCTCAATTCTTATTCAATAGTTTCAAGTTGTTACATAAGGCCTTCAATTAATATGTAATAACTCCTATTTGTTAGAAAAAGTTCTCAATTGATGCATAACATTTTTAAAATTGTTGTCCAATAGGTTTTGATTGATATTTTGCTTAATCTCTTATTGTGGTCCACAAAAAAGTACCAACAAAGTCAAATAGGTATATATTAGTAGATGATAGAAAACAAGGAGAATAAGTTTGTAGAGATTGAACTATAGACATGGCATTGTCGAAATTCCTACTACCAATATTTTATAGTCTAACCAAAAAAAATTATCTTAATTATCAAACATAACCTACATTGAAAATATTATTATTAATAATAAATCGACAAAGAACTAAGCATATTCAACTTTATTTTATATTTTATTCTTTCATGTAATTTTATTTAAATTCAATTACTAGTAATTAATTTATTATTTTAAAATTTAGAAGACCCTTAAAACCCTTTAAAAAAAAACCCTGGCCTTAACAACAACAACCAAACTATCCCACTACAATGACCAAAGCATTGGCAGCCTACACCACACCAAGGCCTTGCCTATCCATCTGCACACCCAAACTGTATATATCAGATACAGATATAAACATATCATGTATATTTATATTAACCCATTTTGAATTGCGTTATTCAAATAAAACTTTTGAGAGAATACCTTAACCAAACAATAAACATATTCTTTATTAACCCACTCATTAAAAAAACATATTTATTCATTTTACACAAATATTTATATTTATTAATTATCTTTACAACATAAAGAAACCTCAATTAAATCTTTAAAATTTCATACAAACTATGTCCAAAACAAGGAAGAAGAAAGCACAATGGATAATAATTATACATTTTATAGTCAAACTCTGAAACTCCTTAAAATTCATCTCATCTTGGATGGAAATGTTTTGAGTATACCCGTAAATAAAAGACAATTCAATTTTGGTAGTTTTGAAGCTGAACCTTTCTTCAAACAAGTAGCATTCTAGGCAAAGAAAAGACATAACCCATGATCTAAGAAATTCGAAAGAACAACCAACTTACTAAGATTTACTATTCAGAAACATTTCCCTCCACCCCCCTTCATAATGAAGCTTTTCCGACCTCATATTGTTGTTGTTGTTGTTGTTGTTGTACTAGTAACAGGACTCTTGATTCCTTGGCGACTGGAAGGAAGGACAGCTACTATCACACTGCTCACTGCACTCAGAACAACAGGGAGAGCCTTATACACTTTATTTATATTGCTTTCAGCAGAGGGATACAAGCACTGCACAATATTTTTGTCTGTGAGGGCCATCACAGCAAACACCACAACCGCCAAAAGTGCATGAAACAAATCCTTCGGCGTGATCTTATACTTTGATTCTTTAGAAGGCTTATCTTTACTAGCTGTGGCTATACCACTAATGGTAGCAATCCCATAATTCACTTTGCCTGTGGAATCTGTGAAGGTGTCTACAAATGACAAAACAAAACATGCAATCCCAAGAACCCCCACAATTATTCCAACCACAACCTTATTGGCTGTTGAACAGTCTCCATTATTGGAAACAAGATTAGAGAAAGCCTGAAACACAAATACCATTCCAGTGGGCAATACCTTTGCAATATTTGATGCAGAGGATAGTGTGGAATTCACCACCGTGGACGTTGTTGTTGAAGAAGATGTAGCAGTTTCTCCCATTTTGTTTCTCCTCTTAAAATTTCCACCAGAAATGTTGAAATTCACTTCCAAAGGGAAGAGAAATCTTGAGAAGATATTGTAACTGATTGTGCATCTTTGCAAGGCGAGGGTGGTTGTTATATAATAAATGTGGGAGGCAAACTTCGAGTTTGCCATGTAATTTCTGTTACGCCGCCGGTAAGTTGTCAGTCATGACCGATTATGAGGTCATTCTTTTACTTGCAATTTTTTATTTATTTATTTATTTATTTATTTTCAAATGAATATGGCATCCAGTAAATTCATCGCCAGCAATTCACCGTCAGGAAAATTCACCGCCAACAATTCATCGTCAGAAAATTCACCGTCCTAACAAATTCACCTCAAGGAAAATTCACCATCCGTCATGAAAAATGAATGGCAAACTTTTAATGCGATGAATTTTCCGCGACAGTGAATTGCTGGCGGTGAATTTTCCTTGAGACGAATTTATCATGATAGTGAATTTTCCAACAATAAATTGTTCATGATGATTTTTCCATAATGAATTAGTGGCTATGAATTTTCTAGGTAGTCAATTCTTTTATGCGCGTGCATTCACCTTAATTGACAGGATAACAAATACAATATGGTTGATCTTTTCAATATGTTTAAATGTCGGTGCATAGATGGATTGAATATGACCAGAAATAATCCTTCGAAATCGTTCCAAAAAAAAATCATACACTAATATTATATTGGTGGGAAGGGCCTGTCAATCATATACATCCACAATATTTTTAAAACAGAGAACCTTAAATATTTTGTTTAAATACTAACGTACTTCTTAATACTCCAAAACTTATCAATCCTTAATCTTATCTTAATGTCTGAAATTCATTTAATTACGCGTGATTGGAATCTTAACAATAATTTGCCTCAATAATGAAATTCCGCATTTGTCTGACTACACGTGTTTTGAATTTGAAGGACCGTTAGGTTAGACTTTTTGAAATGATTTTTCCTAGGAAGGACCATTGTACCTTCAATATTTTGGTATTGGAGTTTGAGTAGACTACGCAATAAATATGGCACGTGTTTTATAAAATGTAATGGACAAAGTATTTGAATAAATGTTCGGAGATTTTTTTACCATGTTAAGATTAAGATTAAAGAATAAAATTACTTTTCTAAAAAGAGTTGGAAGTTTCTATTATGTGTTAAAGTTAAATGAATAAAGTTCGGACATAAAGAATAATTAGCAAATGATTGAGAAATAGAAATAGCTATATGAGTCACAAAATACAAAAGGAAATAATTGACTGTTTTAATTTTCTCAATGATATATTACTACAATGTAGTCTAACAAGTTACAAAGGTCAAGTTATGAAGGTAAATGTAGATTATGAGGAACTTGCTTATCTTTTTATGATCAATGGACTTCTAATCAAAAGAATTAAGCCAAATCAACATAAAATGACAACTAATCAATTGCTAAGGATTATTACAAGGATGAGAAATTCCTTTGACTTTTTTATGTTAGATGGTCAAATCTTCAGATGACTAGGAGATAGAGAGAAGACACAATAGGGCAAGACTACCAAACAAAACTTTACAGACCAAAATTTTTGAACTGTATGAGATTGATTGTAAGGCAAGATAAGGAATCATCAAAAACCATTTGAATTGACTCAAAGGAGAGCAAAATGTTGAGTTCACTTTTGATAAAAAAGGTTTAAGCGTTTTCCCTAAAAATCAAAGTTTCTTATAGTTGGATTGAAATTTTGAAGCACTTACACATAATATTAAGAATTTTTTATTTTAGTTTTCAAATATGTAATTTATTTAATACCTAGATAATAAATGTTGATTTATTATATGACACATTTACACATGTTTATATGGAAAAATGTATATGTTGTTGATGTTTGCTTATGATTTTTTAATTTTTTTTTACTAGTTTTAATCTTTTTATTAAAGCTCTCATGAACAACTAACATAATTTGACCTACAATAATTTAACATATTTTTTTTAATAATGTATAGAATGATGTGTAGATAAGTTAAAAATATTTTAAAAAAAAAAACTCTCGAAATCAAAAGTTATTTAAAAATAGTAAATTATGTCAACTTAAGTTTAAGAAATTTCTTATTTAAAAAAACATTAATTAATAGAAAAATGTTCAACACTAAAATAAATCAATATTTTAAAACTAGACACTGTCATCTATAATATATTTTTATTACATTAGAAAAAGATTAGAAAAGAAAGTCTTTAGCCATATTGTGAAATTTACTTTTTAATTAATATTCATGGTACTGAAGATCTCAAAATCATGCAAATTAATTATATGAATAGTATTTTTTATTAAAAAATTAGGACATCAATGTCCACTAGTAATGCAACTTATCAAAATCATAAAAATAAAAAAAAATTGATAAAAATATATGTATATATATAAGAAAACCAAAAAGAATAATGAATCAAAGAAAAAATATTTTTAGTGTTTCTAATTTTATTGATTTGATTAAAAATATACTTGATCTAAAGATAAAAATGTAGCATGATAAATAAAAACTACTATAATTTATTAAGTAATTTTGAACAAAATAATGTTTAGTAACATAAGTAAAATTTTAAATATACATAATAAAAACATTAGAATAAAAATAAAAAGTATAGTAAGTATTTAACATACTTTAAGTAACCAATGTTAGACTTTTAGTAGTATACTTGGAAGGTCTAACATAAAATTAAAAGATGAAACATGTGCTTTAATTAAAAAATATTGACATGTAATACAATAGTATGATATAACACTAAAGATATTTTAAAATAAAGAGTGGAATAAAAAATAAAAATCCTCACCAAAAACATCTATGAGACATGAATCAAGCATAATTATATTAAAAAAGTTACATGATTCAATTAGAAATTATTTTACCATTACTCTAATATTGTTTAAAAAATGTAAACCTTGGTCTCTAAAATTTAATACATAATAACTCTCTAGTTGTTGAAAAACTAATGGACAATTCTACTATTATTACAATATTTTGTATATATATGTTATATAAGAATATTCTAATAATAGGCCACTTGCAATATTTAAAGATTTTATATGAAGTTTATTTTTTCAAATGCATGATGGAAAAATATTCTTTAAAAGATTGCATTTCTTGAGAGTGTAATAGATATGGTAACTTTTCACTCTTAGAATCTAATGCATGGATGAAATTATTTCACATGATTTTGGACAACAATTAGTGAATATAAAGAGGCTAAAAAATGTTCAATATTCATTAAAGAATGGAAAAATTAAAAAGTGTTGCAAGTTTTTAGCATAGAAAAGTAGTGTACATCTATTTGTCATGGACTTCAAGAAAAAGAATTATGTATAAATATGTAAATCACTCTTGGTATACTTGATGGATTGATGACTAATTTTGAATATCTAAACATATTTTTAGAATTATATATACTTTCAATAGATTTTGACAATAAAATGGGAGAAGGCCCCTAATCCCATATGTTCAACAAAGCAACAAGCAAAAAATAAAGGCCAGCATGCCCCAACCAACAAAACCAACCAAAATGGAGGAACACGAGCCTTAGATAGACATTAAAACGATACCAAAGATAGAAGACTGAGTAGAGGCACACAGGCTAGAGACAAACAAAGAACAATAAAGATAACATAGCACAACAAACTAAGCTAATATTTAGTATTACTAATTAAGTCCTAATTATCCTTCAGCTTGTTGAGAGCATCCTTCCAATATTTATCCTCAGTGTACTCTGTATTGGTTGTTGTCTAAGCAACAACCTCATGGTTTTTTCCTATTTTCTTTCTCATTTTACTAATATTATTTTTTCTATGAAATGGTGTCGTAAATATCTCGAAGCATGATCCCATCAATAATTGAAGTGACTTTTCCTATAGACTCTTCAAGAGCTAAAAGCATGTCCTTCATGTTATCATAATCACCATTAGCTTTAGCTCTCGAAATGCAACTACATATCTCCTTTGTTTGGTCTTTTAAATTTTGTAGAGGCTCAAAGTAAGTATCTTCCTCTTTTCTGGTTTCCTCCATCTCCCCATTGATATTGACCTTACCATCCTTCTGCTCCAAATCAAGAAAATTTATTTCCTCTTCATTATTTTCCTCATATATCTCCTCCTCCTCGATGTTTTACTCTTCTTTTTCCTCTTCATGTTCACTATTATTCATGCTATCCTCTTCATAATTGGGGAGAAACTCTTCATCAGAGGAACTCAACCCCTCTTCATAAAGGGCTAGCGTATTTCCCTTTTTATCATTACCTTTGTTCTTAATACTGGCACATGCTAACCTGATAGATCTCCTCTCACCCACCCACCACTTGTTAAGCTCTTTTGGAAAGGCTTTGGTTCATCACCATATAATAATAGAGATAGAGGGATATGTCTTTTTTATTTTTGGAGTTAAGAGGAGGAGGGGCTTTCCTTTTTGTGGGGTGGCACTCTTTAGCATATTGATAGAAGAGAATTTTTGGGAAACAATAGATATTAGGAATGCCTTTTTGTACTTGGATTTCAAACTTAAAGGAGGGATGTTCAGGGATGACATAGGTTTTATTTTAATTAACTTGATTTCTAGGAAAGTGGCATCTATAATTGCACTAATCATAAAGTTCCAAGATCATATTATTCTAGGGGGTTCTTTGATTAAGTGAATTTGGGGGTGATTCTTCTTATGGTTGTGGTTGTATTCCTCTTGATTTTTGTTCTTTCCTCCTTGTTTCCTCATGGATCCATCTATAACTCCACTTCTAATAACTTACAACTATCCTAATTGGATATCTAAAATGATAAAATTGCTAAGAGTTAAAAGGTGGTATAGGATAGTTCATTGGCTTGATGGTGAACCAAAAGATGAAGGTAAATAGAATAAGTGGTTAAATAGTTGTGAAGAATCCATTGGCTATTTGTGCTTGTATGTCTCTCTTGAGTTTTTATTTCACATTGAGAACCTAGCTATACCCATGGTTATGTGGAGTTGTTCCCTAATTTCTTCTACGATATCAAGTGGATTAGAATGGATCTGAGTAGAATCCATGATCAACTTTTTTGGAATGATATACCTCATATGACTACAAAGGAGGTGATAAGAGGGGTCATTGGTCTGCTCCACCAGACTCATTTTATTCCTAAAGTCTACTAAAAATTAAGAGGTGATGGAGAAAAGTGGTGCTACATTTGATCAAAGAGCCCTTATAGTGAATCCTATTAGAAACCATTTTGTTAGGTATGTTACCATGGTCATTGGTTACAAGATTTACTTCACAAATACAGGTAATTATGTTTCTTCCACTGCCATGTGGCACATGATATGGTAGAAAATGGTGTATACTATGACTTGTGTGAATTTCTTAGGAAACAACTAGTGTAGAATCCAAAGTAGATTAAAAAGAATAAATATGTGTTTAAGTATCAAACTTTGATAATGTGTTTACTCTTCTACTTTTTGAAGGAGGCTCCTATAATTAGAAACATTAACTGGGCAAGTGCAAGGCTATTTGTACATCAAATTGTAGATTAGATGATAAGCCTTGGGCATGCCAATGCACAAGATGATTCCCTTACTTCTTTCATTATAGTATTTCAAAAAGGAATGCATGAAATGGAGAGGATTCTTGGGAATATTGTTGAAAGGTACAAAAGCAATATCACATTCTTAGTTTCCACAAATCATTTCATTATGGAGGCACTAGAACCAAGATCATTTTGGGATCTTGAATTAGGCTATGAGGTAACAGAGACAGAGAAAATTGGTTGTATAGATGTTTTATTGAATAGTGCTATAGATACAACAAAACCAAGGTATGGGAATTTTGAAGAAAAGTTTATTGAATTCCATATGAAACAAAAGGAACCACATATCAAAAAAATTGTTGATGCTATGGTTGATATATATGCACAAGAGCATGGAATTTCAAAAGAGAAAGTATGGTATGCTAGAGAAAGAGCAAGAGTAGATATGAGTGCTAGAGAAGCATCAAGGAGTTCAAGAAGATTAGGTAGAATTACTGCCACACTTCCCTCTATTCAAAAACCCTCTAGAGGGCTTTACCATCTTCTAGAGAAAAGATAAAAACTACCAATAGTCCTCTTGTAAGGGATAAATGCCCTCTAGTTGCACATGGCACCAAGGAAGAAAAGAAGAAAATTGCTATTGTTACACCTCCTACTGCCCCAACAAAAAGAAGAATGAAACAAAAAGCCACAAGAGAGAAGGATATTGGGATAAATATTGTTGATGAAGAAGAATTTTTGGAAGAAGATGCGCCCCCACTGGTCAAAATAAGAAAGAGTGATGCTTCACAAGGTGAAGCTAGCATCAAAGGGAGAAGGGTTGACATAATTAATACAAAGAGTAAAGAGGAAATTGAAAAGAAAAATGAAGTATTCAAAATTCATCTAAGGGAGAAGAAGAAGGAATCCAAGAAGGCTTCATTGAAGAAGAAAAAGACTACAAAAGTAAATAAGACTCTGGGAAAAGGAAAGGAAAAGAAACAAGCTAAACTAGTAAGGCCTCGCTCCCCAATGAAACTTGAGGCACTATTTAATAGCATTCTAAAACAATGATATGTTGAAGGAGATAGTTGTTTTGTATAAAGATGCAAATGAGGTGGATAAAGCCACCATTGTTGAGGCCATAATCAAATATATAGTTGTGCTTGAAGTTGAGATGTAGAATATCAAGAAGGATATTCTTGATGATGAGCTATGGAAAAAATTTTTTAAAAGGAGGCAAGAGGTAATAAAAGAGTATGAAAGGATAAAAGATGAAGCCTTGGAAAGATTTGGTGCTCCACTTTCCAAAGATGATAGGGCCACATTGGTCACCATATATAGTAAGGAGATGAGAACCAAAAAAAGAGTCAAAATCCTTATGGGAAAAGACAAAGGTGATCTAGAGAGAATCTAGAAAGAAATCAATGATAGGGCAGAGGAGATTGTGCAAAATCTAGGATTGCTTCTAGTGCTTGAAGGAGAGATAAATGATGATACAATTACTCTAGAACCAAATGTGGAAGAAGTACAGACAGATAATGGTCAACAAGCACAAGGTACTAATGATGAAGTTGCATTTGATAACAGCCCTATGGAAGTGGAGGATATGAAAAAAAGAGAATAAAGAAGAGTCAATGATCAAAGAATACATTGCAAAGGAAAATGTCACAACTTCTCCTTTGGTACAAAATGTTGAAGTTATTCCTCTAGAAAACACATAAAATACTGCAGAGGAAGAGAACATTAATAGGGTTGATGATAAAATTAATGGTGTGAAGCATCAAGAAGAAGAAGACAAAATCATTGATCCATTTGAAGATGCAAAGAAAGACAAACCAATTGACTTCAGTACTGTAGATGATAAGGGAAAGGTTGTGGAAGTTACAAAGACTCCTAGTGAATCTTCTAGCTCCTTCAGAGATTCTTCAAGAAACCTATTGAGTGTACAACCTATTTTCCAACTAGTTGTGTCCTCACAACTACTGTAGCTACCAATGAATCAAGGAAATGTGGATTTGAACAAGATTTCTCCTAACCACAAGCTTCAAGTAGGAGATATGTTTGAGGAATTTGTGAGGAAAGAGACAATTGATTCACATCAAAAGAGTAGAGAATTAATGGATGAGGTAGTTAAGGCATTACATGAGATCATACCTGGATCAAACATATACACATCTATCTCTGGTATGAATAATATCAAATTATTGATTGATTCTTTCAAAACATATGCATGCAGGCTAAAGATAGGAGAGAAAGAGGTCGATAAGAGGCTAAGTGCCAAAAGGATGTTGGAGATTATAGAAAAATGTGTTATTGCACATAATAAATGGTTAGAATTGTTGAAGGATGTAGAAGCATACATAGATGAGGCTAAGGCACCCTTGTAGTATGGCCTGAAGTGTCCTAGAGCCACTCAAAGTATAAGAAATGAGATGGAATCCATTGAGTCTCAAATTATTACAACCTTGAATACATATGACCCAGCTATTGACCTCAATTGTGTGACAAGGAATGCCATTGAGGATCTTCACAAGAAGTTCTTCCAGCTATAGGCACAAAAAAGAGAACACCATTTTGCAATTTGGAGAGGTAAACGATCTGGTCAATCCAATACTTACACTTATTTCAAGAGCTCTTCTAAGTGTAGATAAAGCAAAGAAGATTAATCTAGTACTTGATACTCTAGAAGGAGAAGAACTTCTATTAGTGTTTGAAATGTAGAATAGGTTATTTGTGAAGGATAAGTAAGAATAAGAGCAAGGAAGGCAAGCCTAGGAAGATCAATTGAAGAAGTTGCAGGCATCAAGTACCTCTATTTGACTTATTTATTTATCTCTTTGTGCATTTACTTTCAAATTCTTTGTAAGTATGTGGAACATATAGAAGTCTTTCGGTACAATTTTGAGTTTTTGCTTTGGTATATGACTCATGGGTAGTCAATTCATTATCTTTCTAACTGTATGTATGATTACATGATTTAGGGGGGAATCAAAATAGGTTGTATAGGTGCATTTTACCCTTGATGTCAGAGAGGGAGAGTATTGGAGAGTATTTTTTTAAAAAATGGCATGTTTCCATCAATGACAAAAGGGGGAGATTGTTAGAAGTTTGAGAAGATTGTAATTGATGACGTTGTTTGGTAACATGAGCATGGATTGTATATAACAACATAGATATAGTGTTGTCATTGATGTCAATATTGTTGTGGATCACTTTGATTAATCCTAACAAGTTTTGAGATGTTAAGAAACTTGTGCAAGTTAAGTTGGTTCAAAAAGTTTAGTTGCATAAAAATTTGACTAAGTGTCAAGTTTTCCAGTTCAGTGTTATAGTGCATTGGTATTTGGGTTCGTACCACTCCACAAATGGGGATATCATTGTGCAATTTTAAAATTATTTTGGTGGTTGTTAGATACATCTAAATCTAAGATTTCATCTTGATTTGACATACAGTTTCAAAGATAAGAGTGGTAGAGTTTAGTTTGGCATTTCACAGTCATTTTTTGTACGTGTTTGTGTGTGGGAGACTCTACACTTCTATGTGAATAATTTTTTGGCTTTACGGTGTTAAAATTAAGTTGCCATATGTCATTTGAGCGTGAATTCTAGATGGTATCAAGTTTTGGGGTCCACATGTCAAGATGTGGATACACTGATGAAGGTTTTTGTTTTTAGGTCTTATTTAGAGCGACCTAACATGTTTGATGTTGTGCGAAGGATGAACAAGTATTTTTAAAAATTATGTGGGATCTATTATAGGTCCATGCCAACCTATCCTAAGATGTTTTTAATGTTTAATTGTGGCACATAATATGAAGTGTTTTGGAGATGACAAGTTGTATTTTGGGTATTACATCTAATCAGATTGACCTAATTGATGTTCTACTAGATGTTGATATATATGTTGGAGGTTTTTTTGTATTTTGAGGATATAGATCTCACATGTATTATGTGTGATGTGAATTTGAACAAAGTAGTGCAAAGTTGAAGATTTGAGTTGTATGAATGAAGAACATTGTAGAGTGTTGAATCAAAATCATTGTAAACACTGTTATTGTGCTTCATTGGAATTATATTCATGCATATTGTAGATGCATTTGTAATAGTTCAAAATAGGCTATGAGCCACCTTCTTCATTATATCTTTTTCTCTGTGGATAATGAGCCTACCCGCAGTGAGCATTTCTATAATATATTATAACTGGTTATAATACATTGTGAGCTAAACCTCATTATGATTTTTTTCATTTTGGGTTTTTCACATAAAAAGCCTAGTGTTCATGTGTCATGTGATGTTGTAGATATTTTCATGCTTTTTTTCATTACTGCAGCTGAATATGCATTAGTAATTGGATGTTTGATGTTTGAATGGTTTAAGAGAATATTGATTCACTCCCCCTTTCAGTAATCTGGGTGTTCAGCAATTTGGAAAAATTTTAAAATTTCAAAATCTGTGAGGTTGAAGGTAGAATGACTTGGTGGAAAGTTCAATAATGTTGATATACTCATCTTTACAAATTTCTAGAAAAAATTGAGCTCGTGATAAGAAATTACATCAAAACTCAATTTTATACTGTACATTCATTTCATTGGTGACAGGATGAAGTTATTAGTCTATGTTAGCACTGGCAATATTCTTAAAATTCTTTTTATATTATTTTTGTCTCTCTCAAATTTGAAGTGATATGGGCACCATCACATTATTCTGCTTCATAATCACGGAAGGGTATTATTGGCACTGATGGTTTTAAAAAAAAACCATTAAGAAAGATAAAGATAAAATGAAATGTTGTGGGAGATAAACGAATGGCTATGGAAGATAAAAAGGCGAGGAATGCAAAGAAAAGTGGAGTTAATTAAATACGAAAAATTTGGTGCCAAGATGGGGGGTGATGAGGCTGCGTAGGGAAGGCTGCGTGGTGGAGAAACGCCACACAGAGAGTGAAATTCCTATGCAACTAAGGGTAGGCAGTGAAAGGAGATGTACGCCAATGGATTTGCACATTTAAATGCACATCTAGGCTTGGTGGGAATGGGAAGAATGTGCGCATGCTGGCTGGTTAAGATTTTAAATGCAATCATGAGGTCTTGCAGAGGGAACCGAACCAATTAAGATTGAAAGGAAGAAGCTCAATGCAGGAATAAGGAAGAACCGCATAGAATATAGCTGAAGACAAGGCAACAATACCAAGGAGTTCGCATGGGCACGTGGAGGAAAGAGAAAGTTTTCACAAACTAAAGAAAGAGGTCACGCCATGTGAATAGGGGAAGTCGTTTGGATTAAATGACTAGCCTTATCTCCCGATTGTAGATTTGATTAGAAAGAATAAATGGATGATGGGCGGCCAACATGTAACAGAGGGAGCCACACATCAATACCAAAAGAAATGCAGATCAATGTTTCTGAGGCATGAACATTAGAAGGAGGCTGTGCAGAAGAGTGGAGTAAGCTGGTGAAAAATGATACATTAAATTTAATGTGCAGAGGTAAACCAATGGATGAGGTCGTGTGAGGTGGACTGAGGAAGGTGAAAGTTGAAAACCAAGCGATGCCAATAGAGAGGACAGAGGGTGTTTATTATCTAATATTTCCAGACATAACTGTCTGAAACCTTGCTTGTAATGTTTAGTAATCTAAATTTGATTAATTTAATTCAAATTGCCTTCCATCTGTGTAACTAAACTGTTTGATGATTTGAAATCAAATTTGAATGTGAGTAAAAGTTGTGTAATTGTGGATTCTTGATTGTTACATAGTTATCTATTGTAATCTTTGGGTAGAATGTGCTCGTTTTGTGAACAAGTTGTGGTTGGAGCAGAGTAAGGAGAGTCTATCTTCATCACTCATAGAGCTTCATCAAGTTTTCTATTGACACTTGTAAGGGTATAGTTCTTAATCATAGTATCATGAACTCACTAGACAACTATCCTTATCAAGTTGCAAAACCAAATCCTTTGTCTATAAAAACTAAACATCAAAATATATTTACTCTTCAAATCCATCAACATCAACAAGGAAAGATAAAAGGAAAGAAAAAATTATTTCATGTAAAGAAGCATCTTAAAGAGAGAAATTGACTTCAAATGATGGTCATTCCTCCATCTTGTAGATCCACCAGTCTCTAATATGATCTTATAACACTTTATTCATTGGATAAGTCTTTGGAGGCCTTGTTATGTAGGAAAAATAGCCCCAAAAGTTAAAGCATAACTTTTTGAAGAACCATTGACAATATTGATAAACTCATTTACAAGATACTCAATAATTGTTTTAATGTTTTGGAATGTATTTTACCAAACACTAGTAGTAAGAAGATAGATTACTTTATTTACACATCTCAAGAAAGATATATCAACTTCTTTACATCTTTCAATACTCATAAAATTAATTCAAGTCACATATTAAATGTTTCCATGTGCTCTTGTATGATTAGATTTATTTTATATTGACTACATTGTAAAATATATTTTTTTGTGTATGGATTGTTTCTAGTAATGTTAGTAATTGTTAGTATGAAATGGAGTGACAATGAAACTTGAATTTCATTTGGAAGTGAATGATTTCACACGTAGATATTAATATACATTGAGTTAAATATATATTTACAAATAAATTTTATGACTTATTAGTATCATCATGACATGATACAATAAATTCATATACATTGCAATCAGTAATTATATCATTTCAGACCTTCGAATAAATATGAATGGTGTTGTAAAAAAATGCTATGTCTCTTCATTTATCCATTAACATCGTGAAATTTCTATAGTCCATAATAATAGTGTAGTAACATAAAAAGTAGACTTTTTCCCTTACTTGGTTTAATAATTTACATTAAAACTAAATTAATGGTGTCTTGGAATAGTGTTGTAATTTGTTGTACACATTTACATCATTCTAAGAACTTTATTTTATAATTAAAACATGCTTTAATTGGTCTTTTGCAAAGGTGTTGTAACAAACTTTCACACTTTTCTAAGATTTATTTACTTAATTAAGCTCAATGACCCCCTTCTTAATAAAGTGTATTTAAATGCATACCTTATTTAAGTGTTGTAATGTGTTGTAAAGCACTTTCACTTTTATCTAGGGTGGTCTTAATTAATTGGAGTTAATTAACCCCTTTAATTCAAATTTAAACCTTATTTATGATACCTCCCAAAAATCTATCACAACACCCATAATTCAAATAATGTAACATTTAATTGGGAAAAAATTAGCTCCTAGAAAATGGTGTAAGGACCCATTCTCCCTAGGTGGCGAATGGGTCCTCCCTTGACAAGACCCTCCTTTATCAACTGATTATAAATGAGTTTTTAATGCTCTTTCCATCCCCCATGGTTAGAACCTGGAAAACTAATCCATGACTCATTCTCCCTAAGTGGTGAATGGTTCCTCCCTTAATGAGGATCCCCTTTTTCAAATTTCATTCTAGCAAGAATTTAATAAATTTTACTTCCAGATCTAGCGTCAGCCTTAATTGTTTGAATTTTGGGGTTAATCTCCTAATTTATTATAAATAAGGGGTTAACTAACATTGTTTCTCCTAAGTCACCTTGCAATTCATTCTAAATATCCAAACATTCAAGTTATCAAGAATTAGAGTATTACAAGAGCCTTTTCAAGGCATTTCAAGGTAGATTTCAAGAGGCTATTGCAACAATTCAAGATCATATCATCATGACAAGGGTTGCATGCATTCATGCATATTGTTGAGCTAAGAAAGTGGATGTAGCATTAAAGATCTACTTGCAAGTATTGTTCACATCTTATTCAAGGATCAAGATCTAAATTCTTCATTTTCATTACATGCTAGACTATAAATTTGTTTCATAAGACATCATCCAAGGTGACATCAATTCCACATTTCATGTTTCATGCTTCATTTCCTTTATTTCATAATTTGGTTTAATTGCCTACAAGGGGTTTGACCAAGGAAAACCCCCATTCACTAAAAAACAACAAGTTTTTCTTCCTTTGAATGTGTAATTGCAAATTTATAGGTTGAAGATCAAGTGGAGCAAGTTTGGAGCAAAATTGTCAAAGTTGTCATTTAAAGTGCAAAATCAATGGTTTGAAGCTACAAAATTATCTACAAACTTCCAAAAGCTTATAACTGAGATTTTGAGAGTGTGGACATCAAGGAATAGGGCCTTAATCTCAGTTTAAGAAACCCTAATAGGGACCCATTCACCTCTGAAGGCGAATGAGTCCTCTATAGCTTAAAAACAACAAGTTTTTGACAAGGTACATAGCTTTTTATGCTCTAATAACTTCCCTCATAATTGCTATAATAGTTAGGTATCATTTCTAATTTTTATTGGCATCTTTTGACTCTCATAATTGCATGAATTATAGTCTTTAGTGTGGAAAGGTCTAGTGGTTTACCACCTTGATTTAATTCATTTTGATGAACCCTTTTTTTCACCTAAACATTAAGGATGTGGTGTTAGAGAACAAGGTATTCATATCCTTATAGAATATAACATGGAAGAAACAACTTGTGGTCTTGGTTATTGTTCTTTGATAGAAATCAAACCTTCATACAATCCTTCACTTTATAGCAACACTATTACAAAAGATTCTTCCAAGACAAATTTAACTTTGTTGCATCCTGAACTAATAAATACTACATGTGGAAATCAATAACATTCGTTGGTTCTCCTTGCCATGTAATAGTTGTAGGATCATATGGTACTCACTATTGCATGTTTCACATTCATTGCAAATCATTTCCTTATTGCAAGGAGCAGCATACCATCATCTATCCTCGGCTCACCCTTGTCCTACACTCAATGGGGGCAAGGGGTTAGGTAGTTTTGTCCCTATATGTTACTTGTCATTATCTCTTTTGGCTAGTTGATTTCCTTCCATGTATATGTGAGAGAAATATTTAGATATGGATGCATGCCTTATGTTGAATTGTATGTGACATACTTTTATTTCTAGGTTTAGCATTATATTCTTGGGGGCAACCCCTTCCTCCTTTTTGATGGCATAGCTTATTTTAGAAACATATGACTTGGCATAGGTTTTTCTAAGGAAATCTCTCATCTTTTAGGAAAAAAATTGGCTACTTTAAAGAAATTTCTCATAGTGATGATGTAGAAACCACTTTAAAGTGGGCGCATACATCGATTACATCTTTTGGAAAAATTTCATGGTGTGATTTTTATCTTTTCTTGTGATGTGTCTTCTTCTTGGTGGTGTCATTGGGTTTGATGTCATCTAATAGTGTATGATCTAATGTCATGGCATGATGTAAATGAGGCATCCCATGGGCAACGATCTGACACTTTTGACTTGTCCTCTCTTGGATACATCAAGCACAATGCTCCCTAAGAAGAAGACCTCTACATGAACAAATTAGCATCCCCTTTAACAAAAGTTTACATAACAAAAGTATTTACAAAATCATTACATTTTGGTGCCTTATCGAAGTTGTCAGGAGGATAACTTTGATATGGTATGAGAGGGTAATATGATTCTCTCATTTTCCACTTCGTCGAGACAACTCACCTAGTGAACAAATTGAGTTTCCACTACCCCAAAGTGAGCAGCATATGTTATGGACAAAATCCTTGTTCCACATCACATTGGAACAGTTGTGCTTGATCCTTTGTTGTTCTTTATTTTTTTGATCTTTGACAAGGTATAATTATGTATCTTTGTTATTGTTGCATACTTAAGCGTCTTGAATGTATACTTTAGTGTGAGTTTGACATGGGGTCATCCTCTCACTAAAGTGGGGGAAAAATGTAGTAACGGAAAAAGTACCCTTTTTCCCTTACTTGGTTTGATAATTGACATTAAAACTAAATTAATGATGTCTTGGAATAGTGTTGGAATAGTTTCTTCGATTAAAACATGCTTTAATTGATCATTTGCAAAGGTGTTATGAAGTGTTGTAACAAAATTGCACACTTTTCTAGGATTTACTTACTTAATTAAGCTCAATGGGCCCCTTCTTAATAAAGTGTATTTAAATTTGTACCTTATTTAAGTGTTGTAAAGTATTGTAAAGCACTTTCACATTTATCTAGGGTGGTCTTAATTAATTATGGTTAATTAGAGTTAATTAAACCCTTTAGTTCAAATTTAAACCTTATTTATGACACCTCTTAAAGATTTATCCTGACACCCATAATTCAAATAATATAACATTTAATTGGAAAAAAATTAGGTCATAGAAAATGGTGCCAGGACCCATTCACCCTAGGTGGCGAATGTGTCCTCCCTTGATAGGACCCCCCTTTATTAGCCAATTCTAAATGAGTTTTTAATGCTCTTTCCATCCCTGGGGTTAGGTCCTAGAAAACTAAGCTAGGACCTATTCGCCCTAGGTGGAAAATGGGTTCTCCCTTAATGAGGACCCCCTTTTTCAAATTTCATTCTAGTGGGAATTTAATAATGTTTACTTCCAGATCTGGTGTCGGCCTTAATTGTTTGAATTTCAAGGTTAATCCCTTAAATTAGTATAAATAAGGGGTTAATTCACATTATTTCTCCCAAGTCACCTAGCAATTCATTCTAAGTCTCCAATCATTCAAGTTATCAAGCATTAGAGCATTACAAGAGAATTTTCAAGGCATTTCAAGGTAGATTTCAAGAGTCTATTGCAGCAATTCAAGATCATATCATCATGACAAGGGTTTGATGCATTCATGCATGTTGTTGAGCTAAGAAAGTGGATGTAGCATTGAAGATCTACTTGCAAGTATTGTTCACATCTTATTCAAGGATCAAGATATACATTATTTTTGGCCACTACCTACTAGATTGTAAAATGATTTCATAAGACATCATCTAGGGTGACATCAATTGCACATTTCATGTTTCATGCTTCATTTCCTTTATTTCATCATTTGGTTTAATTACCAACAACTAGTTTGACCAAGGCAAACACCCATTCACTAACAAACAACAAGTGTTTCTTCCCTTGAATGTGTAGTTACAAATTTACAGGTTGAAGAACAAGTGGAGCAAGTTTGGAGAAAATTGTCAAAGTTGTCATCTAATGCTCAAAATCAAAGGTTTGAAGCTACAAAATTATATACAAACCTCCAAAAGTTGATAATTGAGATTTTGAGAGTGTAAACATCAAGGAATAGGACGTTGATCTCAGTTTCAAAAACCCTAACAGAGACCCATTCGCCACTGAAGGCGAATGAGTCCTCTATAGCTTAAAAACAACAAGTTTTTGATGAGGTACACAACTTGTTATGCTCTAAAAACTTCCCTCATAGTTACTATAACAATTAAGTATCATTTTTTATTGTTATTGGCATCTTTTGACTCTCATAACTGCATGAATTGTAGTGTTTAGTGTGGAAAAGTCTAGTAATTTATCACCTTGATTCAATTCATTTTGATGAACCCTATTTTTCACCTAAACAAATAGTAGCAAATATTTTTTAAATTTGATCATGTAAATTTTTGTTACCAATCTAAACAATCAAATCAAAATATTGACTATTATTTTTATCTATTTCAAGCCTAATCTATCCTTTAGACTATGTCGCATGCCTAAAAGTAGACTCACACTACTTCTATATCCTTATAGATATACTATATAATTTTCTTGGACACTAGTTTGCAATAGTCCTATCCCATGGATAATATTGCACAAGATAATGTCCCCTAATATTCGAACCATCTGTTCTTACATAGACATCTTTTCTCTCTCATCTCATTGTTTGTAACGTTAATTGCTAATGGATAATATTAGGTAGAATGTTTTGAAAAGGGTAAAACATAAAGGAAATGAACAAGGATTTTTCCATTAGGAAAGACTCACTTGCACTATTCCATACACAAATGTTTAGGGACTCCATGACCACGCCAAACTTGTAAATCCACAATTAGAATTATTAACGAATCTTAGTTAGTCCATACACAATCATCTCTCTCATGCATGTAAAACTCACACATGTTTAGTGGTTATCTCAATCCTAAAACCTAACTCTACTGAATCTCAAAAGCAACCCACAAGCACTCATTTCCCCATACGAATAGGTTGTTGACCTAGTGCAAGACTCTCCAGAGGACATGGTTACATGTCGGGAAATACTAACATGCACCTACAAGGCACTATTACGTCAAATAGACATTACAATACCGTACAAACAAGGAATTCTATTGATTGTTGTACTTCCAAAACTAGATTTCAGTCATATTTTCAACCTTATACAATTTTTGCAACCATTAAATCATACAAATTTTCTGAACTTTATTTTAAACAGAATAAGTTTCTGATCCATATTAGAGGATTTTAAGTAACCAGGGAAAAAAAACTCAAGAAAAGGAAACATTCATATAGAGAATTTATAATATGTAATAGTTTGAGCCGAATGAATAGATTGCAAGGGAACAACAAAATATTTCGCACAACTTTGGAATGATCACTTTGATGTAATAGGGTGAGAGATTCCTTGCCTGTTGGAAGGAAATATAGCGAATACCACACAGCTTACAACACTCACAACAAGAGGCAGAGCTTGCAGTAACTTGTTTATGCTTTCTTCAGCCGAGGGATACAAACAGTTGATCACATTTTTGTCTGTAAGAGCCAATACAGCAAAAACCACAACTGCCAGACTTGAGTGCAATACATCCATTTTATTAAGCTTATATTCATCCTCATTCGGAGTTTTACTTTTGCTTATGGTTATAGATTTGAAACCAGTTTTGGTGACGATTCCATAACGAACATGAACTTTTCCAGTGGATTCAGATTCCTCTTTGAATGTGTCCGTTAATTGCAAAATGAAAGAAGCAATTGCCAGAATGCCCAAGAGTGATGCCACCAAAATATTATTCCACTTTCCACAGGTTTTATCGCTTGCTATGAGATTCGAAAATGACATAAATATAAACAGAACTCCAGTGGGCAACAGCTTTGACAGATTAGATAGTGTAGATTTTACGGAATAGGTAGACATCTTCTTAGCTGTTGTCTGGCTTGAAGAGGAATACGTTGTTTTCTGCCCTTCTTCCATAGCTGTACTCTCAGACTTCTCCATTTTTGGCGTACATCTTGGATAGGGAAAACCCTCCTGTTATTCTTCTTGCAATTTGGTGTGCTAATAAGTCTCAAGAGGCAGCAACCTCTTTAAGTTATTCTGCAATCAGGAGTAATTCTAAGAAAAGGCTGCAAGAAATACCAGCATTTTAAGCTCTTAAAAGATTTGAGATTTTGACTAGTATGTTTGTATAAAAGCTATTCAATTCTGGAAAAAAGGGTAACCTAACAACAGGCCGGAATAGAACTTGCTATCTCTTTATGGTCATAAAAGATAAAAATTTTCACATGTAAACATAATATAAAGCGTCTAGATACAACATAATTCTTGAAACAAGGGGTACCCTTACAACAAGTGTTGATTTTTTGTAGCTCAAAAGGTGGGATATGGATTTGTTTTAAAGCAACTCAAGATTAGATATGCTTTAAAACAGTTCGAGTTGGATTTTTAACAACAACAGGATTTTTTATTCTTTAATAGAATGTTTCCAAGTTTGTGAGGATAAGATAAATCCAACAGTTGGATTTTTATTCTTTAATAGAATGTTTCCGAGTTTGTGAGGATAAGATAAATCCAAGAGTGATTTTATGTGTAAATAAAGCCAAAGAAAGCAAGGAAAGATTATTTCCTTGCACGCTAAGTAAAGCAGTTAGGCTCTATAAATGGAAGATTGTTGTAGTAAACTCATATTGTATTTTCGAAAGAAAAGTTTGTTGTTAGGCTAAATAGAAGATCCAACATTTGTAGGTTTTTCCCTGCATTGGGGTTTCCTAGGTAAGTTTGTGTTATTGTCTTTTTGTGTTTGGCTTCATGTTATTTTTTTTGCTTCCACTATTATTAGCTGTTAATTAATCCAGTTGTATTAATTGTTATAAATCATATTTCTTTATGTGAATTTATTGTGCAATTAATCTGTTGCTAGGTTATAGAAATTAACATGGTATCAGAGCACTAAACTCTGAATACGAAGCCAAGATTTGTGACATAGATTTCAAGAAAAAAAATAGATTTTCATCTCCAGTTCTTTTGTGGCTATGGCAACTAGTGTTAAATACGAGGACAGGCTCGAGGGTGCTTCTAACTTCTTGCAGTGGAAGGTTCGGATTACATATGTTCTCAAGGAGAACAGGCTGTGGATCTATGCTAGCACAGAAGTGACTCCACCAACAAATGATCCTGCTGCCTTAGATTCGCATGAAGTCAAAGAGGCCAAGGCTCAGAGGATTATCCTAGATGGAGTAAGAGATCATTTAATTCCTCATTTATCGGGGAAAGACACTGCCAAGGAGATGTGGGATAGGCTCACAAAACTTTATCAGAGTGACTATCAAAGTCGTAAGATGATGCTCAAGGACAAATTGCATAATACCAAAATGTCCAAAGGTGAGAGTGTGACCTCTTACCTATCCAAGCTAACACAGGTCAAAGATGAGCTTGCTGCTGTTGGAGAGATGATTAAAGAAGATGAGTTGGTGCGTATAGCCTTGAATGGTTTTTCAAAGCACTGGGAAGTGTTTGTCAAGTGTGTTGTTGGTAGAGATCGGCTACCTGATTGGGCAAGACTTTGGGATGATTTTGTTCAGGAGGAGATCCGTGAAGGTGCTCATCGAGGAGATCAAAAGAAGAAGGGTCAAGATGAAGAAAATCTTGCTCTTGCAAGCAAGGGTAAGAAGAAGTCCAATAAAGAGAAATCAAAAGGTTCTTCTTCCAAGAGTGGGAAGAAGAAAGATCTGAGCAAGATTAAATGCTTTTGCTGCCATCAGATGGGTCACTATGCCAGTCAATGTCTGAATAAGAAAAATAAGGAGAAGCAGAAGAAGCAATCTGTTGCTATAGCAGAGGTGGACAAGTTTGCATCACGATTTGAGAACGAGTTTGCATCACGATTTGAAAATGAGTTTTCACTCATTTCCTTTCCCTCAAGTTTAATTTCCAACAGGGTATGGTATATTGACAGTGGGGCTTCTCGCCACATGACGGGAGTTAGAGAATGTTTCACCAAGTTGGAGGAGAAGAAGCTGGATTTCTATATTGAGCTCGAAGACAATGCCAAGTACCATGCAACTGGTATTGGCACCATCAAGTTTCAGAGGGAGTCTGGAAAACCTTTGTTGGTGGAGGATGTGTTGTATGTCCCTGGCATGACAAAGAATTTAATCTTGGTTTCTTCTTTGGAAGACAAGGGTTACATTGTGACCTTTGAAAGGGGAAAAGTCTATATATGTCCCAAAGATTCCAAGATTGCAAAAGTGATTGGTGTCAGGCATGGTAGCTTGTTTCGGTTACAGTTTGAGCCAGCACATGCATTGGTTAGTAGTTGTAAAGGAATAGGAGAATTGTGGCACAGGAGGATGGCTCACCTTCACCATGGAGCACTTAATATTCTTAAGGAAATAGTGACGGGGCTGCCTGAGATGAAGACAGAAAAGCATGAGGTGTGCAAGGGTTGTTCTCTTGGGAAATATGCCAAGACCAATTTTCCAAGCAGCAACACTAGATTCGAAGGGATTTTGGATCTTTTACATTCAGATGTGTGTGGGCCCATGTCAACAACATCCTTGAATGGATATGAGTATTATGTTACCTTCATTGATGATTTCTCCAGGAAGACATGGATATATTTCATGAAGAATAAAGATGAGGTCTTAAGTAGGTTCAAAGAGTTTAAGGCTCTCGTGGAGAACCAAACTGGGAAGAAGATCAAGATACTGAGGTCTGATAATGGAGGCGAGTATACCTCGAATGCCTTCAAATATTTTTGTGCTCGGGAAGGTATCAAGAAAGAGTTGACAGTTCCGTACAACCCTTAGCAAAATGGGGTTGCTGAACGAAAGAATAGAGCTATCGTTGGAGCAGCCAAGGCTATGCTTCATGATTAGGAGCTGCCTTGGTTCTTATGGGAAAAAGCTTGCAACACAGCTGTGTATTTGCAGAATAGGAGCCCTCACAAAGTGTTGGGAAAATTGACTCCACAAGAGGCGTTCACTAGTAAGAAACCAGATTTGGGGCACATTCACATCTTTGGATGCCTTGTGTATTGTCACATTCCTGTTGAGAAGATAACCAAGTTGGAACCTACTGCAAAGAAGGGTATCCTTGTTGGGTACAGTGAAACTTCTAAGGCTTATCAGGTTTACATTCCTGCTCTCAGGAAAACAGTGGTTCACAGAGATGTGAAGTTCGAGGAAGAAAGGGCTCTTCAGAAGTCAAGCAACTTGATGAATGAGGAGGAACACTCACCCATGGTTGAGGTAGCACAAATTCCTCAAACTTTAGTCATGCAAGCTAGAGAGCAGAACAAGCAGGATGATCAGATAGAGGAACAATTAATTCATCAGCCTCAGATTCCTATTAGTGAGAAGAAGAGAAACAGGGCAGCTAAGCAGACATTGAGAGAAGCTCAAGAATATGTAGGTGATCCTCAAGATTCAGTCAGACAAAGAAGGGCTCCCAGATGTTATTCTGATTATGTTGCACTTATGAGTGAATTAATTGAAGTAGAGCCTTCCAGCTTTCAGGAGGCATCCAAGCAACAAGTGTGGAGAGATGCCATGGTGGAAGAGTATTCTTCCATCATGAAGAATAGTGTGTGGGAGGTAGTACCACGACCAAAAGATAAGCCTATGGTGGGCTCGAGATGGCTATATAAGATTAAGCATGCTGTAGATGGTAGTGTGGAGAAGTTCAAAGCCCGATTTGTGGCTAAGGGGTTTTCTCATGAGGAAGGAGTTGACTATGACGAGACTTTCGTTCCAGTAGCCAGGTACTCATCCATAAGAGCTATCATTTCTGTAGCAACACAAATGGGTTGGAGGATTCATCAGATGGATGTAAAGACGGCCTTCCTCAACGGGGTGATTGAGGAAGAGATTTACATAGAGCAGCCAGAAGGATTTGAAGCACATGAGAGGGATTCTCATGTATGCAGGTTAAAAAGAGCATTGTATGGACTCAAGCAGGGTCTCAGGGCGTGGTATTCACGTATTGATAGTTGCTTGCAGAGTGTGGGCTTCATCAAGAGTGAGGCGGATTCGAACCTGTACTATGTTCAAGTGAAGGGTGAACTTCTCATATTGTTGTTATATGTTGATGACCTATTTCTCACAGAGTCAGAGGAGCTCATAGCACACTGCAAGCGGGATCTTGCAGGAGAGTTTGAGATGAAGGACTTGGGGTTGATGCATTACTTTCTAGGATTGGAGTTGTGGCAGAAAGAGGGAGAAATCTTCCTTGGACAAGGGAAGTACTTAATTGATATCTTGAAGCGATTCAAGATGGAAAACTATAAGCCTATGTCAATGCCACTTGTGACCAATTGGAAGAAGATTGATGCTTCCATATCAGAGGCATTCGACCCGACTTTATATAGATAGTTGATAGGCTCTCTTATGTATCTGGTCAACACCAGGCCAGACATTTATTTTGTAGTGAACTCACTCAGTCAGTTTATGGTGGAACCTAAACGTGTGCACTGGATAGCTGTGAAGCATGTTTTAAGATATCTTCGAGGCACAGTTGATTATGGGCTGAAGTATGTTCAGCAGGATGGAGTGAAGCTCAAGGGGTTTATTGATGCAAATTGGGTAGGCAGTATAGTTGATCGAAAGAGCACTTTAGGGTGCATTTTTAGTTTGGGATCAGGAGCAGTCTCTTGGTACAGCAGGAAACAGAAGTCAGTTGCACTGAGTTCTATAGAGGCTGATTATATGGCAGCCAGTATGGCTACATGTGAGGCTATCTAGCTTCGAAAACTTCTAGCTGGGCTCTTTAATGAGGAGCTAGATCCTACTAGTTCATAAGATCCCATCTCTCATGATAATGAATGATCCACTTAGCACTCATTGTATCTAGGTGATGCTCACAAAGGTGAAGCATTGGGCCTTCCCAAGAGGTCACACATACCAATACTACTCAAAATCAAACATGCTAAACCATGGAATTTTCCCCAAGGTTAAGACCACTTAGCTTGCAACCCCATTTGCAAAATTGTTGCAAAAGTGTTGTACCTTAGGAAGCATTCATTATAGAGCCCCATGAGCTCATCAATTGATAAGTAGGAGGTATTTTCCACATCCTGTCAAATTATAATATTACTATAAGGATTAAACCATGTAGTTTTTAGAGTCAAACTCATTGACCCATGTTTCATGAGTAGTGGCTCACATGAACCCATCTCTCATAATAATTAATGATCCACTTAGCACTCATTGCATCTAGGTGATGCTCATAGGGGTGAAGTGTTGGGCCTTCCCGAGAGGTCACCCATCCTAGTACTACCCAAATTCAAGCATGCTTAACCACAAAGTTTTCCCCAAGGTTAAGCCCACTTAGCTTCCAACCCCATTTGCAAACCTTCATCAAGTGTTGTGCCTTATCAACCATTCATTATAGAGCCCCTTTACATCATCAATTGATAAGTAGGTGATGCAAGAGCATCCAGTGGTGTGAGGGAAATCCTACATCACCCAAAAAAAAAAAAAGATTTTAATTTTCTGTTGGTTGTTTCTTAGATTTTTTTGCGTTTCTGGATACCCTTTTCATCAAATAAGAGTTTCCAACTTTTAGTACTTTTTCTGCTCAACTGCTATTTTTAGCAGGTGTGAATTTGAAGGCGTGGGAAGACATAAATTTATGGGAAGCTTCAAGATGAAAAAATAAGCACTTTGGTGAAAGAATCAGGTCAAGATCATTCACGGTTTGAAAGTTATTCAAGTTCCAGTTTCTACTTTTTTCCCTGAAAAACCTTCTGAGTCCAGTTTGAGGCCCTTAGAGGCTCCGGATAGGCCCAAAAATTTGCGAAAATCCCAAAGTAGTTAGTTGTAGGTCTACTATTTGCAACATCATCTTTTCGAGAGCTTTCCGAAAATGTATTATCATTGAAAATCCGACAGTCGGATTAAAAGTTATGGCTGCCGGAAGTTGGTGCATTTTTAGGAATGTGCTAATTTTTGAATGTGAATCTAAATTTGAATTTCAAATTGTAAAATTTTTGGCGCCAAACCGCCAAAACTCATAACTCGAATACTGTTTTTGGATCCAAACCAAAAAGGGGCTATTTATGAGGTAATTTTTGATTTTTGGGTAACTTTTTGGGGAAAGAGTTCGCATGCTGCGAAAAGGGGATTTTCTGTAATTCTGTAATTTTTCCTAAAACTTTTGTAGCTTGCATGTATCTTAGAGCTCGAGGATTTGAGATCCTCTGCATGTAAGAGTTCCATATTTTTGAATAAAATATTATTCTCTATTTTGTGAATATTGTTTTGTGTCTCGAGTTTGCTCCCTCATCAGTAGGAGTCATTTTCCACAACATGTCAAATTATGATATTGCTATCAAGATTTAATTATGCAGTTTTTCAAGTCAAACTCATTGACCCATGTTTCAAGAGTACTATTTCACAAGAACACATTTCTAATAATAATGAATGGTCCACTTAGCACTCATTCCATCTAGGTGATGCTCATAGTGGTGAAACATTGGACCTTCTCAAGAGGTCACCCATCCCAATACTACTTTGACTCAATTGTCTTTTAACACAAAGTTTTCCCCAAGATTAGGCCCACTTAGTTTGCAACCCCATTTGCAAAACTTTTAGGAATTGTTTAATATTTCACTTAATTGACAATTGTGTTGTTATTTGAAGGTGCAACTATTATATTCATATGTCAATTTGAATCTAAAATATTAAAATGTTTATGTGATATAGTAAATGTAAAATATAATTTATTTATTTATAAAAAAAAAAAGAGTGTTTATATATTTGGAGGTGAAATACAAACCTACTTCCAAGAGAATTTTTTCTTTGTTGTCATCTTCCATGTGCCTGCAATCATGTTTTTATTTGAAGGTGTAACTATTTTATTAATATGTCAATTTCAAATTGAATTATTGAAATATTTATGTAATTTAGTAAATATAAATTATTGTTCATTTATTTATGAGAAAAGAAGAGTAATTATATATTTGGAGGTGAAAGACAAAGCTACTTCCTAGAGAATATTTTTTTTGTTGTTGTCATCTTCCATGTGCATGCTATTATTGTTATTTCACTTAATTGACAGCTTTTTTGTTATTTGAAGGTGTAACTATTATATTGATATGTCAATTTGAAATTAAAATATTTAAATTTTTATGTAATTTAGTAAATGTAAAACATATTTTATTTATTTATAAAAATTAAAAAATAGTTATGATATATTTGGAAGCAAAAGACAAACCTACTTCCAAAAGAATATTTTCTTTGTTGTTGGCATCTTCAATGTGCATGCTATTATTTATATTTCACTCAATTGACAATTATGTTGTTATTTAAAGGTGTAACTCTTATATTGATATGCCAATTTGAAACTAAACTATTTAAATGTATGTGTAATTTAGTAAATGTAAAATATAATTTATTTATTTATAAAAATAAAAAAAGAGTGATTATTTATTTGGAGGTGAATTGTAATTCAATTTTTGTTAGAAAATTATGGTTAAAACTAAGGTTATTGTAAATGTAACTCAGAATTGAAAGATAAGTGATATTGTTAACTTTTCATCAATTTCAATTTGACTTGTCCTTGAATTTTATTAAGTCCTAGGTGTGTAATGAAAAATTAAAATGATTCAAATGATAGATAATGCATGCATTGATTCTAAGATTAGTTCAAGGAGTCAATTTATGAATATTTTAATATAACAACTCAAGATAATATCTCTATTTTTCCTTTGTTGTATAATACATGAGAATATGAAGTCAATGGATATTAACAATCATGACAAATTGTGTTCTAATACAACTACCTATAATAATTTGGTATCTTCATATTTCTTTGTTTCTTATGATTTTATATTTTAATCATATAATTAAAAAGTTAAACATTATTAATGTTATGATATTGCTATCAGGATTCAATTTTGTAGTTTTGAGTCAAACTCATTGACCCATGTTTCATGAGTAGTGGTTCACAAGAACCCATCTCTCATGATAATGAATGGTCCACTTAGAACTCATTGCATCTAGGTGATGCTCACAAAGGTGAAGTATTGGGCCTTCTCAGGAGGTCACCCATCCTAGTACTACTCCAACTCAAGTGCACTTAACCGCAGAGTTTTCTCCAAGGTTAAGCCCACTTAGCTTGCAACCCCATTTTCCAAACCTTCAACAAATGTTGTGCCTTATTCCTTCAGCAAGTGTTGTGCCTCGTGCCTTATGAACCATTCATTAAAAATAATTATTAATGTTAAATGATAAATATAATTAAAAATAAATAATGTTACAAAAAATATATTGAAATAAATGTCCATTATTTAAAATTATAAGTTGGAAGTAGCATTTAAACCATGTATTTAAAAGCACTCATTGAAAGGTATTATTTAGATATTATAATAATCCATGATAATGAACATTCGTAGATTGATAAAATAAACTATTGAATTTAAAATAGACTAACAATACTTTTACAACATATTCAATTTAATGCATGTTAGAACAATGTCTTTTTACACTAATTTTACTCAATAGATACATTAATAAAATATATATTCATGAAATGTATTTTATGAATACTCTAACAAACCTAATTCACTAACTAATAATTTATTTATAATTAAATAATTTTTTCCTCTAAATAAATATTATAATATATAATTTTAAGAAAAAATATATAAATAATCTAATTACAATAATGATATTAAATTTTTCAATAGCTTTGAAATAAAAACACTAATAAAAATATATAATGTTCAATTTATTTTAAATAAAGATTATAGGTCTCCAATTATAATAACATAACTTGTCAAGATACAGACTGTAATGTCATTTCAAAATTAGAATTTTAAATAAAAAGATACTTTCAAATTTATGAGTAATTAAATTTATAATTTTAAAACTTAAAAGTAACACGTAACTACAAGATAAAAGTTAAGAAAAACACATATTTCAACGTCAAATATAAAATACCACAAACAATACAAGTTGGTAGATGGTGGGGCAGCTCACAAAAGAATAGGCTCAATTTTACCAGTTGTTATGGGCCCTCATTTTGAAGCCCTCAACATCCTTGTGCTTTCGATTGCCACCTTATTCTCCTCTCTCTGTCTTGTTGTCTTTATTTTTCTTGTTTATGGCAGGGAAATGGAGAATTTATCATAGTAGGCATCCCTGCTTGTAGTACCTTGAAAAGTATACTTTAAAAAATTTGCAAACAGTTGAGTCTAGTTAAACATTTTATGTTTACAATGGTGACAGAAATACATAACAGGTATCAGATTAGGCAGTTCAGAGATTGTCTCATCTTAAAAGATAATTTTGTCAAAATTAAGAAGACATCTAGAAATGTTTCTCTCCACTTAATTCAGAAACTATGAGGGAAAAATGTTCTCTCAATTTTTTATTATTCTTAACATGTGTATTTGTTTAGTTGTCTATTTTATTATTTTAATATCATTTGTTGAGGATAATTCAAGATAGAGTTAGAAGTGGAAAGTTGCTATTACATGTAGAGTTGTGTATGAAGACATTTTCTGTTTTATATTGAGTTTGTATGAAATGTGAAGAGGTTAGAAAAGATTAAGGCAAACAAAGGAAGATAAAAGCAATACAAAAGCACATATACCTTCATCTAGAATATTTGCTTCTCTCCTTGATGAGCAGAAATGGAATGTATTCTTACTCCATTTGATTTTTTCTTGATGTTGATATGTGGATTGCTCAATACTCTAGCATAACTTTGATATGATTTGATAATGATTGAAAGATAAAAAATCAAAATGATAGCATGTAAGTATGATAGCTCCATGATTATTAGGTGAAAAATGAAGGATGAGAGCCTCTATATATAGAGAGTCTTGAAGAGACAAAATCAATGCTTAGAAATAATTAAGGATGAATGGATAAGATTGAAGGAGGATTAAGTTTTAGATCAAAGATGCTATCATATGACAAGTATCAAATTATAAATAGGAACTAGATTTAGGGTAGGGATAAGGACAAAAATCCTTATGGCATTGGCCAGGACTAAGAGGTTAAATGATGAATGGATAGGATTGAAAGATAGTGACAATGGCTAATATTAAGAGATTAAATGAGATCAATGAATAAGATTAAAATATAGTTTTTTTTTTGCTAAGTGTCTAGGTTAAATGGATCTATGCAAGAAATTAGTTAGACATGTGAATGGGACACTTGTCACATGAGGACAAATTTAGATTATGATCCATGTGAAGAAGATGGTGGGCTAGGATTAGATGGACAAGAATAAAGGATAAATGAGAATTAAATGATGGAGGAAAAGATAATGAGAATTAATTAGCCTAAATTAATTAATTAATTAGGAATCAATTAATAAATTTAGTTGGAAGATTTGAGGATAAAGGAAAATTAATTAAATAAGGTTATTTAATTAATCGGGTCATGTGAAGGGATAATAATTAAATAAATAATAATCTATTTAATTAAAATATTATGAAAGAATGGGAATATTAATTAAATAAAGAATAAATATCTATTTAATTAATTGCTTAGAAATAGGTTAAATTTATGTGTGGTTGAGTAAGGTCATATTTTAGGTGTCTACAAAATGTGAGCACTTTGGAGGTATTAGTTATATTTTGGTAGGTGCAAGTTTTGCATGTGTATGTTTAGTGATAATTGGTAGTTGCAATATTGTATGTTTTGACATGTGGAAACTTATCATTTACATGTGCAGTGGTTTTCGCACTTTCCATGTTGTATCTTTAGCTTTGGGTGTTGGATTTTAAAAGTGTCTAATTAATGCATTGTAAGATCTTATATATTGAACAATTGTATTTTGCAATTGTAGACTATTGTTTACTGAAGTACTATTATGCTATCAAAATTACTACAAAAGTATAACTCTACAATTATATTGTAACTTGTTTGTTGATGTTGTTGAATAATATAATTTAGTTGTGTTTTGGAGTGTAGGGATTTTCTCATTAAAAGGTTTTCCCCACATAAAATAACATGTTATGTTTTTCATTGTCTATCTATTTCTGATGTGCATGTCCCTCTAAATATGTAAATGTAAAGGTGTTTAAGCTTTGTATTGCAATTACTCTCCTCCTTAGATTAGTGTAGGAAACATCTTTTGGGAACTTTACTTCCTTTCAATTAGTATTATAGCCTAGCTAACATGGATTTCATTGTTGGGTTGAAGAAGTTTTGAAGCTAATCTCTTCATTAGTGGGAGATTTTCATAATTTTATTTCATGACTTTGTTGTAGGAAAAAGATGGCAATCACATCTGATAGAATCAAAATGGGAAAGTTTAATGGTGGTAACTTTGATTTATATAAGTTGAAAATGGAGGATATGCTCATTGGTAGAGATTTGTGGGTTGCAATATCTAGTACAAAACCTGCCAACATGATGCAAGAAGATTGGGATCTGATGAATTCAGAAGGTGTATGTGGGTGATGAGTCTTGTAGACACCTAAAATTGACAATTATATTTGGTCAATTAATCCCTTAGAATTTATTTATTCATAATCACACATATTAATTAAATAACATCATATTTATTTAACTTTAATATTTTCCTATTTATTCCTATTTTAATATACATCTTGTCTTCTATTTTAATTTAAATATTATTTTCTTATTTAATTAATTATTATTCTTTATATTTCATCTATCTCCCTATGCCCTAACCTAAGGTAAATAATTAATCATTTACCTATCCTACCTTACCGCTTCTTCTCATAAATTAAATAAATAAATTTTATTTATTTAATTTTACCCTCACATGTCACATTTTCCAACTCTCCCACTTTCCCGAGCTAATTAGATAATCCTAATTACCCAACTAATCCCACCCCTAAACATGTGCACATTCCTAATCCATGATTAGGAAAGAGGTGAAATCCTTTTCCATTTATTACTCACCCTCCTTGAACCCTTGCCTTAAAGGCTTTCCTCTTTTTGGAAGAAACCCCGCATGGGTCCTTGTCACAAAATTACACCCCAAGTATACTTAGAAAATAATTAAAACTTTTTTTCTCTCATTCCACTCCCCTTTGGAGTGTGGAAAAAATATTTCCTTGATGGAAAGATCTTCCCATACTCCAAGATACCCTCACAAGTACCAATGTCTTCTCAAGCCACCACATTATGCCACTTGGAATTTAATATAATGGCTTGAGAGATCTTATTCAATCTTATCATTTCATATCTCCACTCAATCCTCGCCATTGATGTCCCTCATTAAAAATCTATCAATTCACCCATGCAATTTTATCACACTTTGGAATGCAATATTATGCTACAAAATTGAAGAGCACACATCAAATGCATCAAAGAGAACAACCATTTTCATGCAACTAGGTTATCTAATATGAATTGTGTAATTGATTTCATATGAGGTTTTTGGATTTCTTAATGCCTAATCCAAGTTGTTTTTTGTTGTTTCTTCTCTATTTAGGTGTTTCAATTTATCAAAATTGCACAATAATTCATCACACAACTCTCATCTAAATATTGTTGGTCATGGTAGAGTTAATATTATATTCTAAATGATGTTAGAGTGAAGGGGACTGAGGGTGTCCTACATATCTTAGATTTGGCATGAAACCTACCCTTTGTGAGTAAATTGAATGATTTGTGTGTTTAGGTTTTTTTCTCAAGTAGAAGATGTAAGAGGAAAAGAGGAGCTATGATGTTGTCTAAGGGTGTTTGGATTGGCACCTTGTACAAGCTCGATGCATGCATGGTTTAATACAATAGTTATTCTGACAAGCCAAAGAAGAGATCTTTGGATTCTTCATTATCATTATTAGATTGAACAGAGAAGTTTGTAGTATCTATATTTGATGGTTGTGAATTTTGGGTACCTAAGTGTGCTTATTCCTTGGAAATGAAGATTCCTACAAAGAAAAAAATGTTATGGCACCAAATACTTTTTCACATAGGTGAGAAGGGTCTTAGAGCTTTGCAAAATAAAAGCCTTGTTAAAGGCCTAGATAATTATAATCTCAAGTTTGATTTTTGTGAACATTGTCTTTATGAAACAAAACATTGTCTTTATTTTTATTCTAGTTCTCATAAGTCTTCTAGGGTTTTGGACTATGATCATGCAAATGTGTTTGATCCTCTGAATGTAACTTTGTTATCACAATCTATTTTTTTTTTTCATTTATAAATGACTACTATGGAAGGGATTAATTTTTCCCCTTAGTAGTAAATCTAAAGTCTTTAGTCATTTTAAGAAGTTTAATTACTTGTTTGAAAATCATATTAGTAGAAATATTAAGTGTTTGAGGACTAAAAATAGTGGTTTTTTTTTCAAAAGAATATTAAAAGTTGCATGAAGAGAATGAGATTGAGAGACATAAGGAAACTCCATACACACCACATCAAACTGGAGTTGTAGAGGATGACCATGATGTTCATGGCCAGATATAAGGTTATGTTGAGTGGTATTGACATTGGACAAAAGTTTTGGGCCAAAGCTATAGCCACTACATGTTATTGATCAATAGATCTCCTATATTAGCTCTTTTTGTTAAGACACCCATGAAGGAATTGTCTAGTAAAAAGCATTTAAAGAGACATCTGAGAGTATTTGGTTGTGAGGCATATGTTGATGTTCCACGTGTTAAAAGGTCTAAGTTGGAGAATAAGGTGGTCAAGTGAATCTTCATTAGCTATGGTGTTGGTGTGAAGGGGTACAAGCTTTGGGATCCACTAGTCATGAATATTCTCTATAGAAGTGTTATTTTTGAGAGATGAAACCTTTCACTATTGATTTGCAACCAAAGAAAGAGGAGAAATAGAAGGAGGTATTTCATATTCCACAAAATCTGGTGAACGAAGAACTATGTACTCCTATTGGACCTAATGATGAGGTGAACTTAAGCAACTATGGAAGTTTTGAAGAAAAATAAGAACCTCAATCTTGGCAATTGATTAGGTCTAGAAGAGATAGGAAAAAATGTAATAGGTTTAGATATCGTGTTGCCAAAACATGTATAGTTGGATATTTTTACGCTCACTTGAGTCTCTCTTATGGACTTTGGTTTTATTTTTCCTAGATTTAATGTTTAATGTGGCCAACACATTCACATTAGGTCTTGGACCCTTGATAATCATTAAGAATTCTAGGATGTCTTGTAGAAGTGTTGTGAAGTGTTGTAACCCATTTTCACACTTTTCTAGGACCTTTTCATTACAATTCACTTAAATAACCTCTTTTTATCATTTACCAATGTTCGATGTTGTGGATGTGTTGCTGATATGTGGTTGTAATTGATTTCAACACTATTAGCATTTGGTGCATCAGAGGCTATATATGTCGAGGATATTGAGAGAATTGTTAAAAGAAGTGTTATAGGTTCTCTCTAGAACTGTGAAAGTCATGAAGGTGTCTTTTTTTTTAAATTGAAGATCATTTGGTGTGGATTAAGGGTTTTCTACAAATTATAGATCTAGTTCATCCATCAGAAGTTTTAGAGGTCTACGTGAAGATCTTTGGATTCTTCATTCTCATTATTAGATTGAACAGAGAAGTTTGTAGTATCTATATTTGATGGTTGTGAATTTTGGGTACCTAAGTGTGCTTATTCCTTGGAAATGAAGATTCCTACAAAGAAAAAAATGTTATGTCACCAAATACTTTTTCACATAGGTGAGAAGGGTCTTAGAGCCTTGCAAAATAAAATCCTTGTTAAAGGCCTAGATAATTATAATCTCAAGTTTGATTTTTGTGAACATTGTCTTTATGAAACAAAACATTGTCTTTATTTTTATTCTAGTTCTCATAAGTCTTCTAGGGTTTTGGACTATGATCATGCAAATGTGTTTGATCCTCTGAATGTAACTTTGTTATCACAATCTTTTTTTTTTTTTTTTTTCATTTATAAATGACTACTGTGGAAGGGATTAATTTTTCCCCTTAGTAGTAAATCTAAAGTCTTTAGTCATTTTAAGAAGTTTAATTACTTGTTTGAAAATCATATTAGTAGAAATATTAAGTGTTTGAGGACTAAAAATAGTGGTTTTTTTTTCAAAAGAATATTAAAAGTTGCATGAAGAGAATGAGATTGAGAGACATAAGGAAACTCCATACACACCACATCAAACTGGAGTTGTAGAGGATGACCATGATGTTCATGGCCAGATATAAGGTTATGTTGAGTGGTATTGACATTGGAAAAAAGTTTTGGGCCAAAGCTATAGCCACTACATGTTATTGATCAATAGATCTCCTATATTAGCTCTTTTTGTTAAGACACCCATGAAGGAATTGTCTAGTAAAAAGCATTTAAAGAGACATCTGAGAGTATTTGGTTGTGAGGCATATGTTGATGTTCCACGTGTTAAAAGGTCTAAGTTGGAGAATAAGGTGGTCAAGTGAATCTTCATTAGCTATGGTGTTGGTGTGAAGGGGTACAAGCTTTCGGATCCACTAGTCATGAAGATTCTCTATAGAAGTGTTATTTTTGAGAGATGAAACCTTCCACTATTGATTTGCAACCAAAGAAAGAGGAGAAATAGAAGGAGGTATTTCATATTCCACAAAATCTGGTGAACGAAGAATGTACTCCTATTGGACCTAATGATGAGGTGAACTTAAGCAACTATGGAAGTTTTGAAGAAAAATAAGAACCTCAATCTTGGCAATTGATTAGGTCTACAAGAGATAGGAAAAAATGTAATAGGTTTAGATATCGTGTTGCCAAAACATGTATAGTTGGATATTTTTACGCTCACTTGAGTCTCTCTTATGGACTTTGGTTTTATTTTTCCTAGATTTAATGTTTAATGTGGCCAACACATTCACATTAGGTCTTGGACCCTTGATAATCATTAAGAATTCTAGGATGTCTTGTAGAAGTGTTGTGAAGTGTTGTAACCCATTTTCACACTTTTCTAGGACCTTTTCATTACAATTCACTTAAATAACCTCTTTTTATCATTTACCAATGTTCGATGTTGTGGATGTGTTGCTGATATGTGGTTGTCATTGATTTCAACACTATTAGCATTTGGTGCATCAGAGGCTATATATGTCGAGGATATTGAGAGAATTGTTAAAAGAAGTGTTATAGGTTCTCTCTAGAACTGTGAAAGTCATGAAGGTGTCTTTTTTTGTAAATTGAAGATCATTTGGTGTGGATTAAAGGGTTTTCTGCAAATTATAGATCTAGTTCATCCATCAGAAGTTTTAGAGGTCTGCGTGAAGATCTTTGGATTCTTCATTCTCATTATTAGATTGAACAGAGAAGTTTGTAGTATCTATATTTGATGGTTGTGAATTTTGGGTACCTAAGTGTGCTTATTCCTTGGAAATGAAGATTCCTACAAAGAAAAAAATGTTATGACACCAAATACTTTTTCACATAGGTGAGAAGGGTCTTAGAGCCTTGCAAAATAAAAGCCTTGTTAAAGGCCTACATAATTATAATCTCAAGTTTGATTTTTGTGAACATTGTCTATATGAAACAAAACATTGTCTTTATTTTTATTCTAGTTCTCATAAGTCTTCTAGGGTTTTGGACTATGATCATGCAAATGTGTTTGATCCTCTGAATGTAACTTTGTTATCACAATCTATATTTTTTTTCATTTATAAATGACTACTGTGGAAGGGATTAATTTTTCCCCTTAGTAGTAAATCTAAAGTCTTTAGTCATTTTAAGAAGTTTAATTACTTGTTTGAAAATCATATTAGTAGAAATATTAAGTGTTTGAGGACTAAAAATAGTGGTTTTTTTTCAAAAGAATATTAAAAGTTGCATGAAGAGAATGAGATTGAGAGACATAAGGAAACTCCATACACACCACATCAAACTGGAGTTGTAGAGGATGACCATGATGTTCATGGCCAGATATAAGGTTATGTTGAGTGGTATTGACATTGGACAAAAGTTTTGGGCCAAAGCCATAGCCACTACATGTTATTGATCAATAGATCTCCTATATTAGCTCTTTTTGTTAAGACACCCATGAAGGAATTGTCTAGTAAAAAGCATTTAAAGAGACATCTGAGAGTATTTGGTTGTGAGGCATATGTTGATGTTCCACGTGTTAAAAGGTCTAAGTTGGAGAATAAGGTGGTCAAGTGAATCTTCATTAGCTATGGTGTTGGTGTGAAGGGGTACAAGCTTTGGGATCCACTAGTCATGAAGATTCTCTATAGAAGTGTTATTTTTGAGATATGAAACCTTCCACTATTGATTTGCAACCAAAGAAAGAGGAGAAATAGAAGGAGGTATTTCATATTCCACAAAATCTGGTGAACGAAGAACTATGTACTCCTATTGGACCTAATGATGAGGTGAACTTAAGCAACTATGGAAGTTTTGAAGAAAAATAAGAACCTCAATCTTGGCAATTGATTAGGTCTACAAGAGATAGGAAAAAATGTAATAGGTTTAGATATCGTGTTGCCAAAACATGTATAGTTGGATATTTTTACGCTCACTTGAGTCTCTCTTATGGACTTTGGTTTTATTTTTCCTAGATTTAATGTTTAATGTGGCCAACACATTCACATTAGGTCTTGGACCCTTGATAATCATTAAGAATTCTAGGATGTCTTGTAGAAGTGTTGTGAAGTGTTGTAACCCATTTTCACACTTTTCTAGGACCTTTTCATTACAATTCACTTAAATAACCTCTTTTTATCATTTACCAATGTTCGATGTTGTGGATGTGTTGCTGATATGTGGTTGTCATTGATTTCAACACTATTAGCATTTGGTGCATCAGAGGCTATATATGTCAAGGATATTGAGAGAATTGTTAAAAGAAGTGTTATAGGTTCTCTCTAGAACTGTGAAAGTCATGAAGGTGTCTTTTTTTGTAAATTGAAGATCATTTTGTGTGGATTAAAGGGTTTTCTACAAATTATAGATCTAGTTCATCCATCAGAAGTTTTAGAGGTCTGCGTGAAGATCTTTGGATTCTTCATTCTCATTATTAGATTGAACAGAGAAGTTTGTAGTATCTATATTTGATGGTTGTGAATTTTGGGTACCTAAGTGTGCTTATTCCTTGGAAATGAAGATTCCTACAAAGAAAAAAATGTTATGGCACCAAATACTTTTTCACATAGGTGAGAAGGGTCTTAGAGCCTTGCAAAATAAAAGCCTTGTTAAAGGCCTAGATAATTATAATCTCAAGTTTGATTTTTGTGAACATTGTCTTTATGAAACAAAACATTGTCTTTATTTTTATTCTAGTTCTCATAAGTCTTCTAGGGTTTTGGACTATGATCATGCAAATGTGTTTGATCCTCTGAATGTAACTTTGTTATCACAATCTATTTTTTTTTTTCATTTATAAATGACTACTGTGGAAGGGATTATTTTTTCCCCTTAGTAGTAAATCTAAAGTCTTTAGTCATTTTAAGAAGTTTAATTACTTGTTTGAAAATCATATTAGTAGAAATATTAAGTGTTTGAGGACTAAAAATAGTGGTTTTTTTTTCAAAAGAATATTAAAAGTTGCATGAAGAGAATGAGATTGAGAGACATAAGGAAACTCCATACACACCACATCAAACTGGAGTTGTAGAGGATGACCATGATGTTCATGGCCAGATATAAGGTTATGTTGAGTGGTATTGACATTGGACAAAAGTTTTGGGCCAAAGCTATAGCCACTACATGTTATTGATCAATAGATCTCCTATATTAGCTCTTTTTGTTAAGACACCCATGAAGGAATTGTCTAGTAAAAAGCATTTAAAGAGACATCTGAGAGTATTTGGTTGTGAGGCATATGTTGATGTTCCACGTGTTAAAAGGTCTAAGTTGGAGAATAAAGTGGTCAAGTGAATCTTCATTAGCTATGGTGTTGGTGTGAAGGGGTACAAGCTTTGGGATCCACTAGTCATGAAGATTCTCTATAGAAGTGTTATTTTTGAGAGATGAAACCTTTCACTATTGATTTGCAACCAAAGAAAGAGGAGAAATAGAAGGAGGTATTTCATATTCCACAAAATCTGGTGAACGAAGAACTATGTACTCCTATTGGACCTAATGATGAGGTGAACTTAAGCAACTATGGAAGTTTTGAAGAAAAATAAGAACCTCAATCTTGGCAATTGATTAGGTCTACAAGAGATAGGAAAAAATGTAATAGGTTTAGATATCGTGTTGCCAAAACATGTATAGTTGGATATTTTTACGCTCACTTGAGTCTCTCTTATGGACTTTGGTTTTATTTTTCCTAGATTTAATGTTTAATGTGGCCAACACATTCACATTAGGTCTTGGACCCTTGATAATCATTAAGAATTCGAGGATGTCTTGTAGAAGTGTTGTGAAGTGTTGTAACCCATTTTCACACTTTTCTAGGACCTTTTCATTACAATTCACTTAAATAACCTCTTTTTATCATTTACCAATGCTCGATGTTGTGGATGTGTTGCTGATATGTGGTTATCATTGATTTCAACACTATTAGCATTTGGTGCATCAGAGGCTATATATGTCGAGGATATTGAGAGAATTATTAAAAGAAGTGTTATAGGTTCTCTCTAGAACTGTGAAAATCATGAAGGTGTCTTTTTTTGTAAATTGAAGATCATTTGGTGTGGATTAAAGGGTTTTTTGCAAATTATAGATCTAGTTCATCCATCAGAAGTTTTAGAGGTCTGCGTGAAGATCTGATTGTGTAGCGAACAGTTGTGTTCTGATATTATTTTTGTGTGTTCCATCAGTGTTCTTGAGTGAAGTTTGCATTTTTCTGGTACTGTGGATGTTCCTCTATTAGTACTTGTTGTTTTTGGATGATTCTAGATCATGCTCTATCTTTGTGGTACATCCACATTGATCGGTGTGTTCATGGTCAAATATTTTTCTCTGTATGCTCAGTTTTTCATGTTCTTGGCCGACATGATGGTTGTAGCATGTTGTGGATCTTTGAGGTGGAATTAATTGAAATATTTTTGTGATTGGAGTTGTTAACTTGGGTCTCCACTATGTTGTGGCCAACCTTGGTGGATTTGCATTGCAAATTTATTTGTAATTTGTCTGACTTTGAAAATATATTTTATTTTTCTAGTTGACAAAGTTGTGTATGTAACCTCATGTTGTGGATATATAAGAGCGATTGTTTGAGAAAAGTTAGTGTATGCATAAGAGAAAATGTATGCCAAAGAAAGTGCAGATGTTTGAATAGTGTTCTTATCATTTGATTGTAGAGCAGAGTGAGAAAAAGGTTGAGCGGAGAGTGAAGAAGGTTTTTCTATGCTTAATTGGAACTGTAATCAGGCTTGTGTAGAAGCTATTCTTTTAGTTCATACTCTATGGATCTAATCCATATTATTGTATTGTTGGGTAGTAAGCCCTCTTCTATTTGAGCAGTGAGCTCTGCGCAGTGTGCTTGAATGCATGTGCATTCCCATTATTTTCTCATTATAATTTTAACAGGGTATAATATTGTGGACTAACATCCACCGTGCTTTTTCCCCTAACAGGGTTTCCACGTAAAAATCTTGGTGTTCTCTATGTTTCTGATGTGTTGATTGTTCATGGTTTATTATCCATTCATCAAATCTAAGATTAAGTTAAGTAAGGTTTGAAAAGTTTAAATATTTTGTGACAACTAATTCACTCCCCCTCTCAGTTGTTTGTCCTTGTTTTGCCAACAATTGGTATCAGAGTTGGCATGCGGAAAGATAATTTCTATCTTTTCCATTGATTTCAAAGGGGGAAAGTGTAATGTGAAAAAATGTTGCTTATTTGGAGAAGTTCATGTAGAAAAGGTCAAGGCAAAAGAGTCAGAAGGTTATTTCTTGCTTATGCTACATATAAGAACAACAAAGTCTATCAAATGGATGTGAAGTTTGCTTTTCTGAATGGTGAATTAAAAGAAAAAGTTTACATTGAGTAGCCAGATGGATTTCAATTGACTGGTGAAAAAAACATGGTTTATCGATTGAAGAAATCTCTAGGGTATGCACAGGATCATCATGGAAAAAATAGGCCCTTAAGTGGCGAAAAATTTAGAAAAATTAGAGTTAAGAAACTTGACGTAAAAATTTGAATAAGTTATCTATATTATTTCAAAAATATATAAGAATAGAATCTATATAAAATTGAATATAGTTTCTAAACTACTAGGTTTAAATTTTTTTTAAAAATTCCATTTGGTGAAAAATTGAAATTTCAATTCAATAGCACTCAAATTTCAGAGAAAAAAAAAGTAGGTGTATGGCTGACCACCCTAACCACAATAAAATGATAATATTTTTTTATAAGATTTTAGATATGAGTAGAGGATTCGTGTCTCGATGTGATGCATATTTTTTTTAATTTTTTTCCAAATAAATAATTAATTATGATTTTTTATTACAACTTTTTAAAAATATAACTTAACTTGGTCAAAACTTCATGAAATTCATTTTTTTTAATCCTATATTATGTGAGGCATAGAATGTGACACATGTTTTAGATTAAAAAATGTGATACCATTTGAAATCTATAGATTTTTTCAATCAACCTATCAATCAAGACTTTAGTCGTAATTCAAATAGAAAATGAATAATAATTATTTATTAAATTCAAAGTAAAGCATAATTTATATTGGTGGAAAGTTGAGAATCTCCTTTAAAAACCCTTTTCCTTTCATCAATTTTGGATTTAAAAAAGGTCATCAGCCACATACCCTAGACATACCCATCATATTGCCACTTTCTGGCCCATCATGATCCTGCATATACCCTCTATATGGACTTAAGCAAGCCCCCGGAGCCTAGTATGCTAGACTAGACAAATACTTATTGAAGCTTGGATTCAATAAAGGTACTGTTGATAGTAACTTATATTTCAAATTGGATCATGACAAAGAATTGAATATTGAAGTCTTTGTTGATGACATTATTTTTGGTGGAGATGATAATCTATTATGAAGTTTGTTGATTAAATGAAGAATGAATTTGGGATGAGTATGATTGGTCAGATGAAGTTCTTTCTGGGATTACAAGTTACTCAATTAGGCAAGGGGATCTTCATATCTTAGTCCAAATATGTGAAAGAGCTGTTGAAGAAGTTTGGTATGGAAGATTCAAAACCTGTTGGTACTTCCATGGTAACCGGATGTAAGTTGACATAGAATGATGATTCTCCCAAGGAAAATCAAACAAGGTACAAATCAATGATTGGTCGACTACTCTACTTAACTCTGACTAGACCAGACATTATGAATGTTGTGTGTATGCTTGCTAGATTTCAGGCTGATCTAAAAGAGTCTCATGTGACTACTATAAAGAGAATTTTTATATATTTGAAAATATATTTGAAAGGAATAGTTGATTTTTGGCTTTGGTATCCTAAGGATGATGATCTTACATTAAATGCATATACTAATTTGGATTGGGTAGGAGATGTAGATGACAGAAAGAGTACTAGTTGTGGTGCTTTCTTCCTAGGGAAGAAGTTGGTATCATGGTGTTGTAAAAAGAAAAATTCCATTTGTCCATCTACTACTAAGGTAGAGTATATTGCTGCTACAAACAATTGTACTCAAGTGATGTGGATGAAACAAATGTTGAAAGATATGAGAGTAGTGTATGATGAACCCATTGCCATATATTATGATAACTCAAGTGTTATAAATATTTCAAAGAATATCGTGCTACACTCTAATACCAAGTATATATCAATCAAGTTCCACTTTCTGGGGGAGAAAGTGAGTGAGAAGGAAGTCAGATTGGCATATGTGCCTACCAAAGAGCAAGTTGAAGATATTTTCACTAAGCCATTGTTGAAGGGTACTTTTGAGTATCTCAGAGGAATGCTAGGGGTGATTACCCCTCCTGATATGAACTAGGATGCATTAAGTTTCATCAATCTGTGCATTTCATGATCACATTTTGATCTAGATTGATGTTTTCGTGGCTACTACTCAAGGGGAGTAGTCATATGTGTAGATATGTGGTTCAAAGCTGGCATGTGGAAATATAATTTTTATCTTTGCCATTGATGTCAAAGGGGGAGAAGTGTAATGTGAAAAACTATTGCTTATCTAGAGAAGTTCATGTAGAAGAGGCCAAGGAAGAAGAGTCAAAAGAGTGTTGATTATGAGTTGGGTTGATGGTGTTTTTCACATCATGTGTTTCCATCAATTCCAAAGGGGGAGATTATTGGATGTTGTGGATGTGTTGCTAATATGTGGTTGTCATTGATGTCAACACTATTAGCATTTGATGCATCAAAGGTTTTATATAGCAAGGATATTGAGAAAATTGTTAAAAGAAGTGTTCCAAGTTCTCTATGGAACTATGAAGGTCATAAAGGTGTCTTGTTTTGTATGTTGAATATCAGTTGGTGTGGATTAAAGGTTTTTCTATTGAGTATATCTAGTTCATCCACTAGAAGTTTCATAATTCTACATGAAGATCTAATCATGTAGTGAACAGTTGTGTTCTGTTCCTGTATTTCTATCTATTTTGTTAATGTTCCTGAGTGAATTTTGAATGTTTCTAGTATAGCAGATGTTTCTCTATTAGTTATTTTTGTTTTTGGATGCTTCTAGGTTGTGCTCTATATTTTTGGTACATCCACATTGATCAGTGTGTCTGTGGTCGAATATTTTTCTTTGTATGTTTGATTTTTCATGTTCATGGCTGACATGATGGTGGTAGTGTGTTGTGGATCTTTGAGGTGGAATTAATTGAAATATTTTTGTGATTGGATTTGTTAACTTGGGTCTCCACTATGTTGTGGCCAACCTTGGTGAATTCGCATTGCAAATTTATTTGTAATTTGGCCGACTTTGAAAATATGTTTTATATTTTCTAGCCGACTAAGTTGTTGATGTAATCTCATGTTGTAGATATATAAGAGTGATTTTTTGAGTGAAGTTATTGTATGCATAAGAGTGAATGTATGCCAGAGAAAGTGTAGATGTGTGAATAGTGTTCCTATCATTTGATTACAAAGTAGAGTGAGAGGAAGGTTGAGTGAAGAGTGATGAAGGTTTTTCTGTGCTTAATTGGAACTATAATCAAGCTTGTGTAGAAGTTATTCTTTTAGTTCATACTTTTTGGATCTAATCCATATTGTTGTATTGTTGGGTAGTGAGCCCTCTTGTATTTGAGTAGTGAGCTCTAGGAAATGTGCCTGAATGCATGTGCATTCCCATTATTTTCTCATTATACTTTTAACAAGGTATAATATTGTGGACTAACATCCACCGTGGTTTTTCCCCTAACAAGGTTTCCATGTAAAAATCTTGGTGTTCTCTATGTTTTTGATTTGTTGATTGTTCATGGTTTATTATTCATTCATCAAATATAAGATTAAGTTAAGGTTTGAAAAGTTTAAATATTTTGTGACAACTAATTCACCCCCCCTCTCAGTTGTCTATCCTTGTTTTTCCAACAACCAAGTCTTATTTCAAAGTGTTGTAAAGAGTTGTAACAAATGCTCACACTTCTCTAGACTTGTCATCACTAATTCAACCCTTTATTAGGTTTAAATGACCCTTAATGCACTTTTTGTCCATACTTAGTGTATTTTTGAGAATATTCTTGTTAAACCTCATTTAATGCACTTTAACTCTCGACACCCAGTAAAATTGCCTTGGTGGGACTAAGTCGCCACCTAGGGCAACTTAGTCCCACTGGGCACAAAAATCAAAATAATTTCAATTTTCTGGTGAGATTTTATTCTCTTACCCTTGAGGTCAACCTATGGTGTGTTATTTTTGGGAAATATTGGAAAATCAAGTATAAATAAAGGGTTTTTCTCTCGTTTTCACCCCCATTCATTCACTTAATCATCTAAGCAATTATCAAGCATTCCAAGTAGTCTAAGCACTATCAATTCATCCATTGGAGCACTTCATTGCATATCTTCAAATTTCAACAAGGGTTTGGTGAGTTTTTGACATTACATGTTATTTATTCATCATTCTCTCTTTATTTCATTTCATTTCATAGGGTTTGATTACCAAAGTGGGGTTTGACCAAGGAAAACCTCTATACTCTAACCCTTAGCCTTTTTTCCCCTCTTTGCATGTGTGTTTGTAGGTCTTGTATGAAAATTTATTAAAAAGAAAGGTGTTAAAAAGGTGTTTTCAATCAATCAAAGTCATCAAAGGAAACAAAACACTAATTAAAGCTTGGAGATCTCTTTTAGCCCATTTTCTGCAAAATCTAGACCGAACATTTGTCAGGAAAGGAAGTGTAGACCTAAAGCTACATAATCCTGCCCTGAATTTTTTAAGATTCCTAGGTGGACTAATTCACCATCTGCGGTGAATTATTCCCACTTACAGGCCTAAAAATTGGTTTCTAGTTTTTTGGATGCCCATTTGGCAGATTCTTGTTCCGGCAGATTTTCTCTAAAACTAGACTAAGTCACCCAGCTTGGTACAAGTGTCCTAGTCTTCATTTCTAGTCAATTCTACATGATTCTAAAGCCTATCCGCATCAAAATTCAGATTCCAGGTGCACCTTTCTAGTCTTTTTTTTTTTTATCATTTACTTGCATTCTTAGGTGTTTTTGCATACATCACTGTGTTTTCAAACAAGTTGCATTTCTTAGGTTTAGCATTGATAATATTCTTTCTTTTTTAGTTTATTGCATTTATACATCATAGTTAGGAATATTTCATCCATCCTTGCATTAATTTTGAGTGTAGACATTAGAATTTTGGGTCCATTTATCTCGTTTTAGGTGAAAAACCCTATAAGAGTTAGAGAACTTTGGACATCCAAAATCGATGTTCATAGATATTAACTTTGAAGGCTTGGTTATTCATTGCTGGATTCTAGTTTCATTTTTTCTTTGATTACTAGCACTGATGAGCTTAGGAATGTTAGAGAGGCTATTGGTATAAGTGATGTAGAATCTTTGATAAATTCCATGGATGAATAGATGGCTTCATTGAAGAGAAATAATACATGGTATTTTGTACCCTTTCCCAAAGGAAAAAAACCATTACTTGTAAATAGGTGTTCAAGAAGAAGTGTGGTCTTGATGGTGGTGTTGAAAAGAATAATGCATTGTTGGCCACTAATGGGTATTCCTAGTTGATGGGAACTGACTATGATGAGATATTCTATCCTATTTCAAAGCTAACATCTATTTACTTTTTGTTATCACTTGCATCAGTGTTTGATCTAGAAGTGGAATAGATGGATGTGAAGGAAACATTCCTTCATGGTGACTTGGAGAAAGAAATTCATTTTTCACAACTAGATAATTTTATTGTTAAAGGTAAGGAACATCTGGTATGCAAGTTGAAAAATTCTATCTATGATCTTAAGAAATATCCTAAAAATGTGGTACAAAAAAATTGACACCTATGTCTTGTCATCAAGATTTCAAAGATGTAAATCTAACCATTGTGTTTATTACAAATATAATAAGGGTAGCATTATCATGATTGGATTGTACATAGATTATATGTTATTATTTGGGACTAGTAAAATTTTGATGTCATATTTGAACTCTTAATTTCTAGTAAAGATTGAGATCAAGGATCTAGGTGTAGTGAGGTATATTATGAGAATGGAGATTAGAAGATATAGAGCTAAAAAATATTTTTTTTTAATCTAGAAAAAATATGTGAATTGAGTGTGGGATACATTCAACATGACAACATGTAGAGAGTTAGTTGTTCCTATAATGTTGGGGACAAATCTTTTTGTGGAGGATTATCCAAAATATCTTACTACTATGGGCGACATGACTAGAGTAAATATGTGACTGTTGTTGAAAGTCTTATGTATACTAAATGGTCTATATAAGGCCAAGAACTTCCAAGGTATTGGGAGTCCTTAGTCAATTTATAGATAATACTTGATGGCTACGTTGAGATTTAAGATGCAGTGAAAAGAGTGTTTAGATATTTGTGGGGTACTTTCAAGTATTCCCTTATTTTCATGTCTATCTTACTAGACCTTAGTAATCAACAAGTATTCAAGGATATGTAGATTTAGATTGTATAAGTAATATTTATAGCATACAAGTTGGCATATTATTTTCATTGATTTCAAAAGGTTTGGATTAGGCTTTGGAGATGTGTGGGTTGTTCATGGTGTAGAAAGAATATCTTGCAAGTATTGCAAAAGTTGTTCAAAAGATTACAATGAAGTGTTTACGATCACATTGAATTCAAATAGAATTTTATTTTTTCAATGATGTTATTGTATGTTGCAAGTCATTAAGTCATTACTTATGCCATTACAATCATGTGGGAACTAGCTCCTTGTACCTAGCCTTCCATGTTGGTAGGGTTTGTGTGTTCATATCGAGGAGACAACACCACTTTAAAGAGACTGAGTTTAGTGTACTATCGATGAAGAGATGGAGAGAGATAATGCTATATCAGAGTGACCGTATCATTTTGAAGAGACTATATTTTGAGTCCCCTCGATACTTTGATGGTGGGTTCAATGATAAGGTATGACATGGATGAAAAGTATGATGTGTAGTATGAAGATGAAATGGCCAAAAGGTGGCAGCAGTTGATTGCATTGACTAGGGTGATGTCATACAAGAAAGTGTGGATGTAAAGGCATCTAATCGAAGAGACCTCAACATGTTGGTAGGAGTCTTTTTAGTGTCACTTCAACACTACGATGGTGGCATATGGAGAATGGTAGAGATACATTGATGAGACAATGCAATTTTAGAGAGGAATTTTAGAGTCCCTTAGATACTCTGATGATGGGTCCCGTAGATAGGTGAGAACACAGGAGAATAGGTGGCACTAGCCCGCCAGCCCACAATTTTTTTGTGGGCCCATGCTTTTAGCTAGCGGTATAGCAGGTAATGATGGTGATTGAATGAGCATGATTAAACAGTAGAGATTGAATGAAGTACATTAAAGATATATCACATTTTTAGAGTGAGCATTTTTGGTGTCTCTTCAACACTACAATGAAGCTTTTCTTTATTGGGTTGATAAATGATTTTTGGCGAGACATGTTTTTAAGTCCCTCTAGCATGCCAATAGTGTGGGACCCATTAAAGGTGATGATAAAGTATAGTGAATTGTGTGATGATGATGTGGACATGTAGGTCAAAGGTAGCTTATCCAAGAAAAAGAAAGATTTTAAAGTGAGTAATTTATAAGTCCCTTCGATGTAACGATACACGATGATCATAAAGTTGTAAGATCAATGATAGAGATTTAAAGAAGGAAATTTTGATGGCGATGTTTCAAAGTCATTAAGATGAATTAAGAACCATGCATCATGGCGCATAGAGACAAAATCAATGATCAAAATTTGAAGGTGAAGGCTTCAAACGACTAAGTTTGTGTATTTAGTTTCTGACTGGTAACCGAATAGAACAATGAAAATAACTAGTCTACTTGCTGATGAGGTCAGGATATGCTCATAATTTGAGTATCATGATGTATTTTTAATATCTCTACTTTTATTGCTAGTGGATGTTTTAACTCTTTTGTTAAAGATTCTTTATCTAAAACTGGGTAGTATCCTGTAGCAATATATTCCTACATTCCTACAGCCTAATGTCTCTATGTGTCTTATTAATTACCCTATTTTACTTCCTGAAAGAATGATATAATGCATGTGGTTTTTGAATAATGGGATAGATTTAATATGTGGTTAATGGATGTATCGTGTTGGTCACCACGTATGTTTTCTTTCGCTTCTATTGTCGTGTGCATCGCAGGTTGTTGAAGGGAGCATGAACGAGTCAAGCACAACAGAGTTCGGCCTTGTAGTAAAGTCCATTTGCAGCATGGTGTCAAGGAAGTTGTTCCAACGAAGACTCTCTGATCGAGTCATTGGGAAGAAACCTAAATGATCATTTAATTTGGAAAGAGTGGAATGCTAAATCTTCTCCCTGGATCGGATTGAATAGATATGCTTTCATTTATGAGAAGTTTGTTCCTCAGTTTCAGGATACATTTATGTCCACAAATTTCTCTGTTAGAGTTAGGTAGTTAGTTGTTTTTCTGGTTTAAATAAGTGTTCCTCTTGTGCGAGTGAGCAAGCATAGCATGTAAAAGTTAGTATGATAATAAGAAGCAGAGTATGTAAAAGTTAGTATTATTAAGAAGAGATGGTTTTCCTGTGTTAGCTTTCATATAAGCAGAACAATGTATATCATTCTAAGTTTATGAATAAAAGCTAATGAAGTTTTGAGTTCAATTCTTGCATAATTACTTGATGCTTGCTAAGGGGGGCCACTTAGTAAGTATATGTAGTTAGTTAGTTAGTCGTTTATTTTCTGTTGATCATAAGTTAGATTTCATTCTTGAAGTTTCAGTGCAAACTTAGTCTTATATTGTTCTTGCAGCATCGGGAGTCCATCCCTGTGTTTGTTCCTGTAGCATAAGGTTGGTTCATAGTTTGTTTCTCAGTTATAGTTGTTATGATTTCTGCTTTGATTAAGTTTAGAAGGCTTCACATTACATTCTTGTAGCATAAGTAGCATTCCTTTCACGCATTTATTTCTATTAAATCGTGATTGAAATTGGTTCTTAGTGCACATACAGTGTTGCTCCATTTCAAGTATACGTTCCCTGGTTTGACAAAGTAAATGAACGACCATAAGAAGATGTTAGTCACCTGCTGGAATGTCCAATTCCTAGGTTAGGATTTTCCATGACTTTTATATCCTCTTGTGGGCACGACCATTTTTGGCGTCATTTCCAGGGATGGTGTCAAGCTAAGAACCTGTCATAAGTCATTGTTAGCAGTAGTTTAGTCTGTATTCAAGCATTTTCAAAATTTCTTCAGTTCACCATTCATTCTATTGCATGCATAGAAGAAGAAACACTCTGGTATGATTCCTCCCTAACCTTCCATTCATTGATAATAATCCTGAACCAGCTTATAATCCATTTGAGGAAGAAGGAGACCAAGATATCAATCCATTTGCTGAAAACTTGTTTGTTGAATTGCCATTTGACCTAGCTGACGAAAAACCTAAAGAAAATCCATTTGCTCTTATACTCCATCAAGAAAATATGGCATGAAATCCACCTAATCAACCTCCTGCTTTTGAGTTTCCCATCATTTCCCAGCAAGATAATGATAACCTTAAAAATATTCCTTCTTGATTGCTTCCCAAGTTCTATGGACTAGTTACAGAGGACCCGGACACATTCTTGTTTGAGTTTGATATCCTCTGTCACAGCTATGATTACACTTCTGATGCTCACAGGCTGAAGTTTTTTCCTGCTACTTTGAAAGAAGGAGCTCTTAGATGGTTCATGAGTTTAGGAAGGGGTGTTGTTGATAGTTGGGCAGCCATGCAAACAAAATTTCTTGAGAAATACAAGGAATATTGTAAGAGTGGTAGTAAGGGAGATAATATATTCAGAATTCAACAAAAGGAGGATGAAAGTCTAAAATACTATATCTCAAGATTCTTATTTTCCCTGAAAAAGAATTCAGACGATACTCTTAATGAAGAATCTCAAAAACTACTCTTCCTAAGAGGAATCAGTGATACTTGTATAGATGCCCTGGATCTGATGGGAGGAGGAGATATAACCCAACTGCCTTGGGATGATATCAAGAAAATATGTCTCAACTACTCTCGAGCAAATACTAAGAAGGGTAGAGGTCATCAAGCCACAGTGGGAAAGTCTTCTACTAATGGAGTTTCACGGATGGAGATCACAAATTTGCTATTTGACTTCAAGCAGGATATCATAAACAACATGGCTACACAATTGGATACTATGCAAGCTCGCAAGAAACATGAGGAAGCTGAAGCAATCTTGGATGAGTTTTATCCACATTGTAGACAAAAGAAACGTGACTACAGATGTAAGATGGTGGCTAACCTAGAGGCTAAGCAGTTACCTACTGACTTTAAGATGGTAGAAGGTGATGATGACCAAGTATTCTTTGTCGCACAAAGGCAACCATGGGCTCAAAGAAAAGGTATGCCTCAAGACCCTTTGACTTTTGGTAATCCTTATTCTAATTATAATACCAATGGCAACCTACATATGGCCCAATACCACCTTGGAATACTACTCAACCTCATTGGCCTAGCTATTAGAGTCCTCAATCGTAATCTCCTCAAGGAGGTTGGTAGCAACCACAAGGACAATGGACTCCACCCCAAGTAATTGGTAGCAGAATCCTCAATGGAGAAGTCCATAGCAATGGCAGAACCAATCTCCTGGCTCCCTGTAGCTTCAGCAGCCACAACCTTTGGATCTCATGCCACCTCTTGCAGCACCTGCAACAAATATTGGCCCTCCAAAACAAACCCCTATGCCTGCTCAACCATTTCCAAACCCTAATAACAACAAGCAACAACACCAACAGCCTATGTATTTTGTAGAAGCCAATCAGTATCCAGCTTATGCCCTTAATATTCATGATATCCATCTCAGATCTGGAACCACACTTCCTGCTCCACAACCCCCTGTAATTATAGAGATTCCAGATTCTACATCTGAACAACCTACTGATCCTGTAGAACATATACCTATATCAGATACTATCTCTAAGGAACCTGTCTTGTAGCATCAGACCAAACCGCCTTTTCCTCAGAGATTGCAAATTACTACATCAAATTCTATGGAAGAACCTACCTTTGATATTTTCGATCAACTAAAGAATGTACACATCCAAATTCCCCTTTTTCAAGCCATTAAAGATGTCCCAATTTATGGAAAAGTCATTAAGGAGACCTATTTAAAGAAACTAGGAAGAAAGAAAAAGGATCCCCAAACTATCCATGTTCTAGGACAGTTAGCAGATATTATGTTGGGGAAGATAGTCATTCCAAAATATACTGACCTTGGGAGTCCTATGGTACAAATAAATATCAATGGCCAAATAGTAAAGAATGTTTTGATAGACCTTGGTGCAACCATCAATGTAATGACCAAGTATACAATGGAGTGCTTGAAAATCCCAACAATTCAGTCTACACCTACCATCCTGCAGCTTGCTGATAGTTCCATAGTAAAACCTGATGGAGTGGTAGAAGATATCATTGTCACCCTTGAGTCTTGGGAATACCCAGCAGACTTCACCATATTGTCCACTAAGGAAACTTTGGGAGGTTATCCTATTATCCTAGGTAGACCATGGTTAGCTATGGCTGATGCTTTTATAGGATGTTGTTCAGGAGATATGACAATTTTTGATGGTCAAGAAAGAAATTGGCTTTATATCCACCTGCCCAACCTCAACCAGACTTGTCAACCAATTTGGCTAGATTTAGGAGAGGAAACTGAATAAGTTAATTCATTGGCCCACCTAATGATGCTACAAACTAATTCATTTTCACAGCTCCAGAGTGAGGATGACATGCTTTTACACATTTTGTAGTCCAACCCTAGTCCGAGTAGCCCATCTGCTGCAGATAGTTGTCTTCGGCAGTGTTTCCTACAACAACTGAATTTTGATAGCTTGTCACCTGAATCTCTTGTAGTTTATTCTAACTTGCTTCCACATGAAATACAGACACCACCTTTCTCATTAGCCTCCATGAATGATCTTACCAAGCAAGTAGAAGTGTCTCTAGGCCATTGTCTGAACGTCAATAACAAGTTGTCTCAATCTCAACAAGTTGCCCTAGTCACAATGTTGCAAGATCAACATAGAGATTTTAAATGGGATTATGGGGATATGAAGGGAATAGATCCTCAACTCTGTACTCATAGGATCTACATTAAGGAAGACTGTTTACCTGTTAGACAGCCTCAAAGGAGGATAAACCCATCACTAAGGGAAATAGTTAAAACAGAGCTCCAAAAATTGTTTGATGCTGGTTTTATCTACCCCATTTCAGACAACCAGTGGGTATCTCCATTGGTGATTGTCCCTAAAAAAGGTGGAAAATGGAGAGTTTGTGTAGACTACAGAGAGCTTAACACAACAACTAAAAATGATCACTTTTCACTGCCATTTGTTGACCAAGTATTGGACTCATTGTCTGGGAAAAAGTATTTCTCCCTTTTGGATGGATATAATGGCTATAATCAAATTAGAATCGCCCCTGAGGATCAAGACAAAACAAATTTTACCAGTCCATGGGGTACTTTTGCCTACTTTGTTTTACCTTTTGGACTGTGTAACACACCTGCAATATTTCAAAGGGCGGTGATAAGTATTTTTGCTGACATTTGTCATGATTCTATGGAAATCTACATGGATGACTTCACTACTTATGGAGTTACTTATGAAGAAGCATTAGTCAATTTAGAAAAAGTGTTGAAAAGATGTCAGGAGCAGAATTTGTCTTTGAATAGTGAGAAATGCTTCATGATGATGCAAGAGGGAATTTTTTTAGGCCATCATGTCTCTCAGGTAGGAATTCAGGTTGATCCTACAAAAATAGAAGTTATTCTAACTTTTCCAACACCTATAAAACAAAAGGATGTTAGAAGTTTCCTAGGACATGCTGGATACTATAGAAGATTTATCAAATATTTCATCAAAATAGCCAGTCCATTATATGCCTTATTGACCAAGGATTCTGAATTTAACTGGACTGAGGCCTGTGACAAATCTTTCCTGCAGCTTAAGAACCTACTTACTTAGGCACCTATTCTTCAAGGACCGAAGTGGATTCTGCCCTTTCATATACACACAGATGCTTCTGATCATGCCATAGGGGCAGTTTTAGGACAGAAAGAGAATTCCATTGAGCATGCCATATATTTCATTAGCAAAAACCTTCAAGGACCTGAATTAAAGTATACTGTCACAAAGAAAGAATTGCTAGTAGTTGTGTATGCCCTAAACAAATTTAGACATTATGTCACTGGTTACCAAATATTTGTTCATACAAATCATGCAGCAATAAGGTACATCATGAATAAGTCTACCATATCTGACAGATTAGCAAGATGGCTCCTATTGTTGCAGGAATTTGATATCACAGTTATTGATAAGCCAGGTCGAGCTAATGTGGTGGTTGATTTCTTGTCAAGACTTCAAACACCTACACCTAACACTCCTGAGGTAATTGATGATAGCTTCCCTGATGAACATCTATTTTTTATTGCTGCTCAAACTCCATGGTATGCAGATATTGCAAATTATTTAGCAGCCAACAAAATTTCAACACACTTCTCACCAAAGGAAAGACAATTGTTGGTTGAGAAAAGTTTTAACTTTTCATGGATTGCAGAATGTTTATTTTATACAGGACCTGACCAAGTCATGAGAATATTTGTGAGGGAAGATGAGACCTATGACATTTTGCATGCCTGTCATGATGAGCCATGTGAAGGGCACTTTGCAGCCAAGAGAACATCTATGGAAGTGTTTAATACAGGATATTACTGGCCCACACTACACAAAGATGTTGCAGCCTACACTAGGAAATGTGACAGATGTCAACGTATGGGGAGACCAACAAGGTCTGATGAAATGCTCCTGCATCCACAAGTGGTAGTCAGTCCGTTTAACAAATGGGGCATGGATTTTGTTGGGCCTATTGATCCTCCATCCAATGGGAAATCATACATTTTGGTGTGTACTGATTATGTAATCAAGTGGGTGGAAGTGAAAGCAATGACACATGCTCGTGATAATAAAGTTGGTGAGTTCCTATATGAGTAGATTTTTACTCAGTTTGGAGTCCCAAGGGAACTTGTTACTGATCAAGGAGCTTAGTTTACATCCAATTTAATCACTATATTGATGAATGATTATAAGATCAAGAATAGAAAGTCTAGCCCCTATCACCCCCAAGCTAATGGTCAGGTAGAGGTTACCAACAGAGAAATTGAAGCAATCCTTACAAAGATAGTCCAATTACACAAGAAGGATTGGAGCAGTCGCCTTCCTGAAGCAGTCTAGGCCTATAGGACAACTAGGAAAACAACTACAGGGTTTAATCCTTTTGAGTTAATCTATGGTAAGACTGCCATGTTTCCAATTGAGTTTGAGCATAAGACCTTACAGACTACTCTCAAGCTGAACATTGATATTTCTGAGGCTCAAAAGGAACACCTCCTGCAGCTGAATGCATTGGATGAGCTAAGGAAAGCTGCCCTATAGCATACTGAAACTATCCAACAACAAAGAAAGAAATGGCATGACAATCATATTCGAGCTAAAAAATTCTCTGCCGATGACTGGGCGCTGCTCTATGACTCAAGATATAAAGAAAATCAAGGTAAAATAATGACACGCTGGCTTGGTCCTTATGAAATAGAAAATGTATTTTATAATGGCTCAGTACAGTTAGCCACAATAGTTCCAGTTCAATTCAAGCTACTGGTTAATGGACACTGTCTTCAGTTGTATCATAAACCAGCCTCCAAAGATGAATTTATGCAGCAGTTTGTTTCAAATATAGCCACTAATCTTCCTATAGTGAAAGGCTTCGATCTTTCCTCTATAGCATCTCTTTAAATTCCACATTGCATGCCCATAATAAAGGTTTTCTTTTAAAGGAAGCCATGTTCTCTGTTTTCCATCCATCACCGCCATTCATTCTCTTTTCTTCCATGTCATCCTTCCTACCATACCACCCTCATTTCATGGTTTATATTCTAGCCGTCATCTCATGGTGTGTTGTGATTTTTTTGGGCAGCACGAACGAGCATTAATTAAAAGGTACACAATATCTTTTTTTAATCACATTATTTATTTATTTCATTTATTCAACAACTGCTATGTACATATCAGTCTTTATCGCCCATTCTTCGCCTGTCCTTTCGCACATGTGTGGACACATGTCAACTTTTAAGTAGGGGGTGGGATGATCCATTTCAAACCTTTTCTTATGTCATTGTCACAACTAATAAGATATTTTTCTTCTTATACTTTCCAAATATGGCTACGTGTTTTATCTAAACAACATTAACTGCTTGATATGAGTAGTTCCTAATAATTATTACATGCAATTATCTTTCGAGTCATTCTTGGAAAAGAAGAGAAAGCGACGACAGGATAGAAAGAAGCAAAAAGAAGCAAAGCAAAAGAATTTTCTTTTGAATTTTCAAAAAAGGTTTGAGTTTTTGTAATCTAAGCTGAGGTAATTTGCGAATATGGGTGGTCAATTGGTAAGACATGAGCCTGTAGCACATGAGCTCTTAACACAAAATCCTTAAATGGTGCAGGAATTCAGTAATTGTGGTTGGCTAAACTATTTTTTGAGGTTAGATTCTTTCAATGAGGAAGCTGCTGGTGAATTTTTAAGAAATCTTTTAGAAGTGGAAGCTTCAGTATGGGGTCTAACGGTGGCTGTAACAGAAAAATGAATTGTTGAAGTAACCGGGCTTCCTGCAGTAGGAGAAAAATTTTCTTCAGATGTTGTTTTTGCTAGGGAAGAGTTTACAGTACCAACTGATGGACCCTTAGAGGTCTCTAAACAAGGATGCAAATGAGTGTCACTACCCTTCCCATATTCAAAATATGTTGCATTTATAATCAAGTATTTAACCTATGAGGGATGCTTCTCCTATTTACATTCTTACCATTTTAAGTTATTGAGTCATATGAGGCATGGGTTAGTTGTTAATGTCCCAAATTTTTTGTTAAATCTATTAAAACAAAGTGCCCATGAAACCCATAGGGGAAGGGAAAACTCTATTGCCCATCATGCCCTCATTAAACTATTGATTGAGTGTTCCCTGAGGGATGTATCACCCCTTTCTTGGCAAGAATTTGTTGCCCAAAAGGGTCTGCAACTTCCAGAGCCTCCTAGAGCAATCCCTGCAGCACCTACCCCTACAACATCTATTCATGCGGCCTCCACACCAAATTCCTCTACCAGAGTACAAACCAGGTGTGCTAGTAGAAGAGAAAAAGGAAAAATGAAGGTAGGAGAGTCATCTAGGGTAGAACAAACCCCAGAGTCTAACCCTTATGTTCAAAGACAACAGTGTCCCTCTCCTGCAGCAACACCTATTGCCACTATAGTTTCACTATCATCTTCTTATGTTGAGTCTAAACCCTCTAGGCAAGTCAGGAAGAGGAAAGCCACAAGAGTGCCTCCTGCAACTGCCACATTGCCAAAAAGAGTTTCAGTAAGGAAACAATGTAAAGTCACCTCAACATTTGCTCAACTTGAAGTTATAATAATTTCAGGGATTCTGAAGAATACAACCGTGATGATTCTCAGAATGTACCTGAGAAATTTTCACATAGCCCACCTATTGTTCCTGAGGAAATGAAAAATGAGCCAATGGAAGTTGACGAAGCACAACATGATAGTAATGAAAGGGGAATGCCAAGTCTTGATGACTTGGCTGAGGCAGCTAGGCAAATTTAAGAGGAAGTACAATCTCCTCCTGTACAACAACAAGAATTCATCCTGCAGCACAAGGAAGAACAACCTAAACAATTGAAAGTGTCCAATGAAGCTTCATTACCCCCTGCAACTTGTCAAGCCATGGTTGTCTATAAAAAGACATTTTTGATTGAATTTTTGGAATACCTTAGGACCACATGGAGACTGGTCACATTTCAAACCTTGAGTTTCTGCCACTTAGCCAAGACTAAAATTCAACAAAGTCTTTGGGAGGAAGAGAAGAAGAAACTAAAAAGAGAAATTGAAAAGCAGAAACAGGAAATCCAGGAAATGAAAGAGAAAATGAATGAAATGATGAAAATAACTGGTAAGATTGTGGATTGTAGACCACTTCCTAGATTCTATGCCATGTGCCTAAAGGAACAATTTCTTTGGTTTCAATTAATGAGAATTTCAAGGAATTTAGATCATGTTATTCATACAGCCAAAGAATTTTATGATGCATACCAAGTGGCTCCTAATTGGCTAAAGAATTCTTTATGTGAGTTTTATTTGCATGGATTGATAATTCCCTCTAAAATAGAGTGGAATCCACTTCTTTATATTGGTCATATTCATTTGAGGTCACTTATGTCATGGGCAGCCAATGAAACCAATTATGGCAGACAATTGGAAACCTATGAAGAAGCTGAAAGGGATGAGCCTATACCACTGCGATCAGAAAGCACAGATCCCTACACAATGCTAAAAACTTGGCTCACTGTTGCATATGGGTTCAACAATCAAGCAAAAAGAGTAAAAATATTTGATATTAGAAAGCAAGTGTATGAGGAATTCAAAAGCCAACCGTATCTGTTTTGGAAGCTTGCCTCTTCCAGAATTGAAAAGAAACGGGAGAAATTGACTATTGGGCTAAGGAAATCTGAGCGACATAGCCCCTTGAATTTTGAAGCAGCCCTTAGAAGGACAGAAAAGTACATACAACTTGGTCTTCAGAAGAGGTTCGAGTTATGGTTTCCAATAACATTTCGACCTCCGGTTTTAATGTGGCCACTTTATCCCTATCGAGCTACAAATGTTAATAAGGATACAAAAACCCGCAAATATGAAGGATGGCAACATTTCAGAGGTTTCTATTATAAATATGGGACTGTGCCAAAAAGCCATATTGCTCCTACGGATTTTAGGGAAACAACTAGGAAACTTAATGTTGGTGGACCATCATTAGGTTAAGTAGGGGGCAGATGATGAGCTCAGGATATGCTCATAATTTGAGTATCATGATGTATTTTTAATATCTCTACTTTTATTGATAGTGGATGTTTTAACTCTTTTATTAAAAATTCTTTATCTAAAAATGGGTAATATCCTGTAGCAATATATTCCTACATTCCTGCAGCCTAACGTCTCTATGTGTCTTATTAATTACCCTATTTTACTTCCCGAAAGACTGATATAATGCATGTGGTTTTTGAATAATGGGATAGATTTAATATGTGGTTAATTGATGTATCATGTTGTTCGCTACACATGTTTTCTTTCGCTTATGTTTTCGTGTGCATCGCAGGTTGTTGAAGGGAGCATGAACAAGTCAAGCGCAGCAGACTTCGGCCTTGCAGTAAAGTCCATTTGTAGCACGGTGTCGAGGAAGTTTTTCCAGTGACGACTCTCTAACCAAGTCGTTGGGAAGAAACCTAAATGATCATTTAATCTGGAAAGAGTGGAATGCTAAATCTTCTCCCTAGATTGGGTTGAACGGATATGCTTTCATTTATAAGAAGTATGTTCCTCAGTTTCAGGATACATTTATGTCCACGACTTTCTCAATTAGAGTTATGTAGTTAGTTGTTCTTCTAGTTTAAATAAGTGTTCCTCCTGCACGAGTGAGCAAGCATAGCATGTAAAAGTTAGTATGATAATAAGAAGAAGAGTATGTAAAAGTTAGTATTATTAAGAAGAGATGGTTTTCATGTGTTAGCTTTCATATAAGCAGAACAATGTATATCATTTCGAGTTTATGAATAAAAGCTTATGAAGTTCTGAGTTCAATTCTTGCATAATTAGTTGATACTTGCTAAGGGGGCCCACTTAGTAAGTATTTGTAGTTAGTTAGTCATTGATTTTCTGTTGATCATAAGTTAGATTTGGTTCTTGATGTTTTAGTGCAAACTCAGTCTTATATTGTTCCTACAGCATCAGGAGTCCATCCTTGTGTTTGTTCCTGCAGCATAAGGCTGGTTCATAGTTTTTTTCTCAGTTATAGTTGTTATGATTTCTTCTTTGATTAAGTTTAGAAGGCTTCGCATTACATTCCTGTAGCATAAGTAGCATTCCTTTCACGCATTTATTTCTGGTAAATCATGACTAAAACTGGTTCTTAGTGCACATACAGTGATGCTCCATTTCAAGTATATGTTCCCTAGTTTGACAAAGTAAATGAACGACCATAAGAAGATGTTAGGTGCCTGCTAGAATGTCTAATTCCTAGGTTAGGATTTTCCATGACTTTTATATCCTTTTGTGGGCGCGACCACTTGCTTCAAAAATTAATTTAATTGGTTATTTGAGTTGTAGAACGATGACATAAAGTGCTAAGTTAACTGAGATCAGCTTCAAATCCAATGAACAAAAGAATACATTAAATGCATATTCAATCTTAGGGTTTACACATCACTAATCTTAGAATATTTTTTGCAATATAAATTAATGCAGATGTGTCTTGATGCAGAGCATGTTTCCTAAAGAAGAAAGAAAGAACACCCTAATAGAAGTATCTTTATGTGTTGGTCAGTGGTGCACAGCCCGAGGAAGGTACTATAGGTCAGTGAAGAAAACAAAGATAGAGAGGAAAAAATTTTGAGGGGTGTAAGAAGACTCTCCATGTATCAGAGGAGAAGAGATAGAGAAGGGTTTGTAGTGGTAGAGTGTGGAGAGTGGAGTTGTAGATAGAGAATGCACTTAGCCTAAATAGGTTGAACCCAAAAAAAATCAAATATTCTAATTTGGTTTTACATTCAGTGAGTAGAATAGAGAATTTTCTATCTTGCCACACAAGTATGTGCAAGATCATCATGGAAAAAATAGGCCCTTAAGTGGCAAAAAAATTTTAAAAATCAGAATTAGGCAAATTGACACAAAAATTTGAATAAGTTATCTATATTATTTCAAAAATATGTAAGAATAGAATCTTTAGAAAATTGAATGTAGTTTCTTAACTACTAGGTTTATTTTATTTTTTTAAAATCTATTTGGTGAAAATTTGAAATTTCAATGCAGTAGTACCTTAAATTTCAGGGAAAAAATAAGTAGGTTTCTGTCTGACCACTCTAACCACAATAAAATGATAATATTTTTTTCTAATATTTTAGAAATAAGTACAGGACTCATGTCCAGATGTGATGCATTATTTTTGTAATTTTTTCTAATTAAATAATTAATTATGATTTTTTTATTATAACTTTTAAAAAATATAAAAACTCATATGTCTAACCACCTTAACTTCATCAAAACTTCATGAAATTCAATTTTTCTTTTTTTAATCCTCTAGTATGCACAGTATAGAATGTGATGCATGTTTTAGATTCAAAAACTGTGATACCATTTGAAAGCTATAGATGTTTTTCAGTCAACCTATTAATAAGGACTTTAGTCATAATTCAAATAGAAAATGAATAATAATTATTTATTAAATTCAAAGTAAAGCATAATTTATATTGGTGGAAAGCTGAGAATCTCCTTTAAAAACCCTTTTCATTTCATCAATTTTGGGTAAAAAAAAGTTATCAGCCACATACCCTACAAATATCCATCATATTGCCACTTTTTGGCCCATCATGATCCTGCACATACCCACACCTTAAAAGTAAGACCCCTTGATTATATTTTTTTCTTTTTGTTTGGGTTCCACTTGTTCAATCTAGGGAATTATGAAAAGGGGATGAGTGCTGAGTAAGTTGTAGATACAAAGAACAAAGGTGCAAAAAAAGAAGAAAATATAGAGCAAATAAAGAGGTGTAGAGAAAAGGAAGAGTTATAGAGAGTGCAACATATGTATATGTGCAATTACAACATAGAATTATAATCAAATTGAAATATCATTCATTGTAAATCTAATTGGTGGGTGTCATTAGATATCTGGGTAGGTGCTTAGTTTAGGAAGTGGGTGCTTCCTTGGAGTAGGTTCTCCTAAAACTAGGGGATAGGTGTCTCTTTAGAGGTGGTACCCTTAAATTATTGTAACGGATCTTTGATTGTGAGGATGGATTAGGAGAGTAGATCCTAGTAGCATCTCTCACTATGGTTTTTCCTAATCTTTGGTTTTCCACATACATTTGGTATTATGTGACGATTGTGTCTATGTCCTTTCATTTGTTTTCTTATTAAGTCTTTATCTACACAAGTTAATAATTTATGTAATCAATCTACACTAAGTGCTAAAGGAGAAAAAAATTAAAATCTACTGATTCACCTTCCTCTCAATAGGCTATTATGTTCTAAAAATTGGCATAAGATCCAGGTTCCCTAGGTGAAGCTTAATTAGCTCAGAAAGATTATGGTAGTGTGAACATAATGAACAATTAGGAAGGTTCAAACAAGCCACCTTGATTCGAAGGAACAAATTATGCTAAGTGGAGCTGATTGATGAAGGGATATTTGGGATCTCTAGGACTTGATGTTTGGATGTTAGTTAAAACCAAATATATTCTCCTTACTACTCTTCCCACTAATTCTACAAGAAAGGATTGTGAGAATAATAAAAAAGCATGGTTTTCCATTATGAAAAAACTATCTAATTATGTGCAAGGAAAGGTTATGCATTGTCAAATCATGTATGATGTCTAGGAAAAAATGAAAAAAATCTAGGAAGGAGATAGCAAAGTGAAGTTCGAAAAGATACAAGTGTTGAGTACAAAAATTGAAGGTTGAAAGATGACTGAAGATGAGAAGATTGCAGACTATCTTTTGAGATTTGATGATGTGGTAAACACTATCAGAGGATATGGAGAAGTATTAAAAGAAGATGTTGTGTTGAAAGTTCTAAGGTAAATGACAAATATATATGATCCCAAGATCTCTGCAATTGAAGAAGGAAGAAAAGTGGATAAACTCACTCTTGATGAGTTGCATGGAACATTCACTGCATATGAGATGAAAATGGGAGATTCCAAGCCTTCTAGAATAGAATTTGTATTCAAATTTGTAAAAAAGGAAAATGTTGAACTAGGGTATGTGCAGGATCATCATGGAAAAAACAAGCCCTTAAGTGGCAAAATTTTTAGAAAAATCAGAGTTAGGAAACTTGACATAAAAATTTGAATAAGTTATCTATATTATTTTAAAAATATGTAAGAATAGAATCTGTAGCAAATTGAATTTAGTTTCTAAACTACTAGGTTTTTTTTTTTAAATCTATTTGGTGAAAATTTGAATTCAATGCAATAGTACTTAAATTTTAGGGAAAAATAAGAAGTAGGTGTCTGTCTGACCACCCTAACCACAATAAAATGATAATATTTTTTTATAAGATTTTCGATATAAGTAGAGGACTCATGTTCGGATGTGACACATAATTTTTTGTAATTTTTTTCTAAATAAACAATTAATTATGATTTTTTTACTACAAATTTTAAAAAATATAAAAACTCGTATGTCTAACCACCTTAACTTGGTCAAAACTTCATAAAATATAGTTTTTCTCTTTTTAATCCTATAGTATGTGAAGCATAGAATGTGATGCATCTTTTGGATTCAAAAAACTTGATACCATTTGAAAGCTATAGATGTTTTTCAATCAGCCTCTCAATCATGACTTTAGTCGTAATTCAAATAGAAAATGAATAATAATCATTTATTAAATTCAAAGTAAATCATAATTTATATTGGTGGAAAACTAAGAATCTCCTTTAAAAACTCTTTTCATTTCATTAATTTTGGTTAAAAAAAATTTGTCAGCCATATACCCTACACATTGCCGCTTTTTGGCCCATCATGATCCTACACATACCCAGTAGATAAGAAATACAACGCTACAACCATTGCATTAGACCATGAAGGGATTGATGAGGAAGAAGAAAACTTCTTAAGGACTGAGAGGATCTAGCAAGTATAAAGATAAGTTTCCCTTCAAGTGTTTTAACTATCGTAGAATAGTTCATTTTGCTTCTAATTTTCCTTATGATAAATAGGATAACACTAAGTAGGAAGGAGATGGTAGAAAGAAAAAACCTTACTATTCTAAAAGGAAGAATTTTGGAAAGAAAAAGAAGAGCCTATATATTCAGGAAGAAAGTGACTCATTTGATGCTAGTGATAGTTTAGATGATGAACAAGATCATTCTCTAGGAATGAAGAAAGAAGAGTAAGAATTCCTCTTCATGGCCAAATACTCTAAGGATCAGAAGGATGAACAAGTTAAGGATTCTCATGAAGTAGAAGAGGAAGCAATTCTTGATCTTGAGGGAGAATTGATTAGTTCTCTTGAAGATATAGATGATCTAAGGGATAAGTTTGATGATCTTAAAAGGGAAAACAAGAAATTGAAAAAGTGTGCTCAAAAGGAGACTGACAAGCTAACCCAAGATTTTGAGGAATCAAATAAGATGGTAGTAAGTCTGAAACTTCAATTTGAGGAAGACAAAAGAGGGGAAGAAGTGATGAAATCCAAATTAGAATCTAAAATGGATAGATGGATGAATCTTAAGGCAGAAATAGTTGCCTTGAGAAAAGAATTGGAGAAAGCCAGGGAGCAGATCAATAATAGTTTGAAGCTAAAGGGTGGCTCTAAAATTCTAGATGAGTTGTTAAGTACACAAAAGCCAGCTAATAAGGAGAAATCAAGCTTAGGTTTGGAAAAAGGAAAGAGCTCATTTGTTGATGCTTCTTCAAAACACAATGAAAGATTCATGGCAGAAGAACAATCAGTCTCTAGTGATAAAAAATTCAACAAAAGGGAAGTCTCTAAAGATGAAGAGAATTTTTTTGAGGTAAAAAAATTTGATGAAGAGGAAAATTTGGTTGTAGAGAGGAAGGACAATTCGCCAATCCTTGTTCAACAAAAGAAGAAGGAAAACACAAAAAAAACAGATGATGATGAATTCACAAAATTACATCATCCAAGGAAGTCAAAACAAAGAAAGAAGATCTTAGATCATCCATCTCAAGGAAATTCCATGACTAGGTACTCATCATACTTCTACGGGTATTGCTATAGTTGCAATCATTTTGGTCATACAGCTAGAGAGATAGAGTCATTCCAAGGAGGAATAGAAATTTTGTAAGAAAAAATCAATTTGCTTCCTTGGTTGACATGAATATAGTTTGTTAAAATTGTGAAAACTTTGGTTGTGTAGCTACACATTGTAGAAAAAAAATTACAAGACTAAATGTTTTGTTTGAGAAGAAGAAATCACTTCCCAAAATAGAAAAGGAAATTTTAAGGTTTCTGAGAAAAAGGAAGAGAAATTTGAAAAGAAACCTAAGAAGGTGTGGAAGGAAAAAGAGTAGAGTTTCACTCAATCTAGGATTTCCCAAACAATACTACATGCAAAGAAACAAAATTTGTGGGTAATTGATAGTGGTTGCTCCAAACATATGACTAGAGATAAAAGAAAATTCATTGAACTCAAGAAGTGTAAAGAAGGATCAATACAAGTCTATGTGATAGTATTGTTGTCAAAATTTGTGGTAAAGGAATTTTGAGCCTAGATGGCAAGAATAAGACTAAAGATATCCTCTATGTTGAGGGTTTGAAACATAACCTTCTTAGTGTCAGCCAAATGTGTGACAATGGCTACAAAATTGTATCTAACTTTAAAGGTTGCAAGATAAGAACTTGAATGATAAGATAATTGCACAAGGTGTAAGGACTGATAGTAACCTCTACAACCTTTGTGGAGTAAAAGGAAAAAATTACCTAATTAGCCAAGCAGATGAGAATTGGTTGTGGTATAGAAGCTTAGGGCATGTAAAATTTGACAATTTAGTAAAGATAATCTCAAAAGGACTAGTTAGGAACATGTCTAAGATAGCAAAGCTTGAAAATAAAATTTGTAAAGGGTTCTAGTAAGGAAATAAAACAAAGTTTAAGTTTCCAACAAAGGATTGTTCAACCACAAATCCCTTGCAACTAGTCCATATTGATTTGTGTGGTCCCACAAGGATAAGAGGGTTGGAAGGTGAAAGATATTTTATGCTACTAATTGATGATTATTCTAGAATGGCATGTGAAATGTTTTTAAAGGAGAAGGGTGAAGCATTTGAGACGTTTAAAATTTTCAAGAAGATGGTGGAGAAGGAGATTGAGAGAAAAATTAAGTTCCTGAGATTAGATAGAGGTGGAGAATTCACATCAAGTGAATTTAAGGAGTATTGTGAAAATCATGGAATCAAGTGTCAGTATTCTACACCAATAACTCCACAACAAAATGGAGTGGTAGAAAGAAGAAACAAGATCGTAAAAGAAATGGCTAGAGATATGCTAAATAAGGAAAATTTGGCAGACACATTCTAGAAGGAAGTAGTTCACATTGCAATGTACATCCAAAATAGAACTCTTCTAAGAGAAAAAAGTGGCAAGACTTTGTATCAACTGTGGTATGGCAAGCCTACATCAGTCAAGTACTTTAGGGTGTTTGGTATAGAAAATGCTACATTAAAAGAAAAGAAGATGACTTGGGAAGCTTTGATTCAAGATGTGATGAAGGAATACTTTTAGGATATTCCACTCAGAGAAAAGCTTACATATGTTACAAAAAAGGCTTCACAAGATAGTAGAAAGTATAAATGTCAAGATTGATGAAGTTACAATTTAGGGTAAGCCAGGAAAAAACAAATTTGAGATTGAATCAGAAGATGATAATGTAGATGCAATAGTTGAAGAAGAGGAACAAGAAGGGGAGAATGAAGAAGAGGTTGAACAAGCTCCTGTAAAATATGTGCAAAAAGATCATCATGTAGATCAAATAATTGGTGACAAAAATGAAGGAGTTCAAACCAGGAGAAGAATTGCAAGGAATAAGGAACAAGTAAATTTTACTCTCCTATCTCAAATCAATCCAAAGAGCTTTATTGAAGCCAACAAGGATAAGAGTTGGATAAAATACATGGAGGAGGAACTCAATCAGATTGATAAGAACAAGACATGGAAATTGGTTCCTATACAGTATCAAGAAAAAATTTAATAGGCACCAAATGGGTATTTAGAAATAAGCTAAATGAAGATGGTGTTGTGGTTAGAAACAAGGCAAGATTGGTGTGCAAGGGGTATGCACAAGTTGAAGTCATTGATTTTGGAGAAACATTTTAACCTATTGCAAGATTAGAAGGCATTAGAATGTTTCTTGCATTTTCAATTTATAAAGGATTTAAAGTGTATTAGATGGATGTTAAATCTTCCTTTCTAAATGGAAATCTTGAAGAGGAAGTCTACATTGAACAACCAGAAGGTTTTCAGCTTTTGGAATAGGAGGATTATGTTTATAAACAAAGGAAGGTGTTGTATTATATAAAACAAGCACCTATAGCATGGTATTCTAGACTAGACCAATACCTACAACAACAAGGATTTAAAAAGGGGTGTGCAAATAGTAACTTGTATTTCAAATCAGAAGGTAAGCACATGATTATTGTTGTTGTTTATGTAGATGACATAATATTTGGAGGTAGAAATGATAAAATATGTCAAATATGTGTTGCGCATATGCAAGATGAATTTGAAATGTCAATGTTAGGAGAGTTGTCATTTTTCTTTGGTCTACAAATTGTACAAACTCATAATGGAATATTCATATCTCAAACTAAGTATGCTAAGGAAATTCTCAAGAATTTTAGAATGGAGGACAGGAGACCAATTAGTATCCCCATGATAATTGGCTACAAATTGAGCAAATCAAATGAATCCCCAAATGCAAATAAAATGTTGTATAGGTCAATGATTGGTAGCTTGTTGTATTTAACTACATCAAAGCCAGATATTATGCAAGCAATATGTTTATTTGCAAGGTTTAAGGCTGCACCAAAATAATCTCATGTCAATTTAGTAAAAATAATATTTAGATATATCAAAAGTATTGTTGACTATGGGCTATGGTACCCTAGGAGCAAGGACTTTGCTTTAACATCATACACAGATGTAGATTGGGTAGGAAGTGTAGATGACAAGAAAAGAACCAGTGGTGGAGCATTCTTTTTGGGAAACATATTGGTTTCTTGGATGAGAAAGAAGCAAGAATCTGTCACTCTATCCACTACAGAAGTAGAATACGTAGCAGTTGTTGCATGTTGTACTCAAGTCCTCTAGATGAAGAAAACACTTAAGAACCTTAAGATAGAATACAGTGAACCTATCTCTATTATTTATGATAATTCAAGTGCCATAAACATTTCAAAGAATCTAGTGATGCATTCTAGAACAAAGAATATATCTATTAAGTATCACTTCATCAGAGAGAAAGTTGTAGATAAAGTGATCAACATGGAATATGTCCCAACAAAAGAATACGTAGCTGACATTTTTACTAAACCTCTTTGCATAGAGAAATTTGAGTATCTAAGGGAGGAGCTGGGAGTCATTGTTCCCATGTCACATCACTAGACTCTAGTGATAGGGTATGCATCCAAGGGCAGCCTTACTTGTACTTCATTTATCCTTGAAAATGGTGGCAAAGATCAAGTTAGGAGGAGTATCTTGTCATGGGGAGTCTTCCCTTTTTCATTGATGTCAAAGGGGGAGAAATGTGGAAAATGCTAAAATAATAGCATGGAGGAGATGTATGTCAAAGGTGGAGTGAATTGATGTGTAAATAATTTAATTGATATAGAGAATTAATGTTACAATTTATATGAGCATTTAGAGTTTTTCCATCAATGAAAAAGGGGGAGATTGTTGGGATATTAAATCATTGACAGGATCTAGAAATGTGTAGGTTGTTCATGGTGCAGAAAGCATATCTTACAAGTATTGCAAAAGTTGTTCAATAGGTTACAATGAAGTATTTGCAATCACAACATTCAAATAGAATTCTATTTTGTTAGTGAATTTTTTTTGTAAGTTGCAAGTCATTTAACTCATTACTTATGTCATTTCAATCATGTGGGAACCAACCCCTTATACCTAGCCTTCTAGGTTGGCAGGGTCCATGTGTTCGAATCGGGGAGACAACACTGCTTCGAAGAGACTAAGTTTATGTCCTGTCAATGAAGCGATGGAGAGAGATAATGCTATCTTGGAGTGATGACATTTCAAAGATACTATATATTGAGTCCCCTCCATAGTCCAATGGTGGATTTAGTGATAAGGTATCATGGCATGGATGGAAAGAGTGATGTGTAGTATGAAGATGACATGGCCAAAGGGGGAAACAGTTGATTGCATTGAATAGGGTGATGCTACAGAAGAATGTGTGGATGCAAAGGCATCTAATTAGAGAGACATTAACATGTCGGTTGGAGTCTTTTTAGTGTCTCTTCAACACTGTGATGGCGGCATATGGAGAACGGTGTAGAAACATTGATGAGACAATGCCATTTTGGAGATTTAGATATTTTGGAGTCCCTTTGATACTACAATGATGGGTCCTGCAGGTAGCTGACTACACAGGAGTACATGTGGCACTAGCTTGCTAGCCTGCAAAGTTTTTGTGGTCCCATTCTTTTATCTGGTAGTATAGTAGGTAATGGTGGTGATTGAGCAAGCATGATTAAATGATAGATATCGAATGATTTACATTGGGGTGCTACCACAATAATGGGTTACACTTTTTGGGGCATCCTGATTTTTTCCTAAAATCACATATTTTTAGAAAATACAATGATTTAAGACTTTAAAGGTTCCATTTAAATGATTTTAATTAAAGAGGGATTGATAAAACCCCCTTAGATCAAACCCCCTAGGATAGAACCTTGTTAGATTTAAATGATACCTATAATCAAGTCTCCTCTACACTTATCAAAATGCTGATAAAAAACCACTTTTGAGTTACCTTTTGGGTGATCAAATGAATTCATTTAAAATTAATGTTTTGTAAGAATGTAGCCCTTATTATAAGCTTCCCAAAAAGTATAAATTTAAATATGTTTTTTTTTTTTAATGAGGGGAATCGGGTGCAGCACGGCCCCCCATATAACCCCCCACCGCTGGTAAACTTTTTACTGTGACCGGTAGTGCTGGCAGGATACACCAACTGGTACCACGGGAGCGTCGGAGAGTCGAACCCATGGTGGGCGCCCTGCGACAAGGAACACCTTAACCAACTGAGTTGGGACCGGTGCCCCATAAATATGTTTAGTTTGAATATTATATTTATTTTTTATTTCTTGTGAATGTAGGATTCTTAATGAACATCAAGTTCTTTGTTTCACACATACGGAAATATAGAAAAAAAGAGAAAAAATTTTCTAAAAAATACATGTGCACTAGCTATTGATGTCCTTATTCCAACAAAAAAGGAATAAGTTAATTCAAATGAATACAAAAAAAGTTATGTGGGCCGAAGTACACCTCTATCCAAATTATAATTACTCTGACTTGGAAAATTAATTAAAAAAAAATTATGCAACAAAAAATTATGAAAAAATATCCATGCCCTAGATATTGGTGTGAATATTTTGTATTTTAAAAATTATAATTGTATCATATCTATAAAAAAAATTATGCAGTCCGAAGTAAACATCACTTTTTTAAAATGTTGATTACTAGAAAAATTAAGTTATTAAAAATTACATAAAATTACTCACAATTTATTTTTTAATTTAAAAAAAAAAAAATTAATTAGAATCTACACAAAATATCTAACAAATAACTAGTTTGATTCATCTTCAAATTCTTAAGGGTTTAGCTGCTATATGTGTAAGAAAGTGAATATCTGGTGAAAAATTTTGATTTTAATGTCAAGTTTGGCCAAAATCTGTAAACCATTATTGTGGGATCACCCATTGAAGAGATAACACACTTTTAGAGTGAGCAGTTTCAATGTCTCTTTGACACTGCATTGAAGGATTGCTTCATCAAGTTGACAAATGATTTTCAATGAGACTTGTTTTTGAGTCCCTCTAGCATGTTGCTAGTGTGGGACCTATTAAAGGTGATGATAGATTATGGCAACGTGTAACAATAAGTGGCAGAAAGTGATTAATTATCATTTAGTCAATTCACATCCTTGTTGTGAATTACATGATGACAATGTTGACATGTAGGTTGAAGGAAAGTTATCAAAGAAAAAGAAATATTTCAGAGTAATTTATAAGTCCCTTTCATGTAATGATGCACAATGATCATAAAGCTGTAAGATCGATGATAGAGATTTAAAGAAGAAAAATCTGATGGTGGTGTTTTTAAGTCATCGAGATGAATGAAAAACCATGGATCATGGCACATAGAGATAGAATCAATGGTTAGAATTTGAAGGAGAAGGATTCAAATGGCTAAGTCTATGTATGTGGTTTCTAGCTAGAAGTCGACTAGAAGAATGAAATTAATTGGTCTATCTACTTCAACAATCAATTTAATTAGTGATTTGAGCTACAGAACAATGACATAGAGTGCTAAGTTAACTAAGATTGGGTTCAAATCCAATGAACAAAAGAATACATTAAATCCATATCCAATCTTAGGGTTTAGAGATTGCTAATATTAGAATTTTTTTTCAACGTAAATTAATGTGGGTATGGCTTGATGTAAAGTATGCTTCCTGAAGAAGAAAGAAAGAAAACCCTAATAGAAGTATCCAGATGTGTTGGCCAATGGTGCACAACTTGAGGAAGGTACTACAAGTTAGTGAAGAAGAGAAAGATAGAGAGGAAAAATTGTCGAGGAGTGTAAGAAGAGTCTCCAAGTATCAAAGGAGAAGAGAGAGAAGGGTCTGTAGTAGAAGAGTGTAGAGAGTGGAGTTGTAGATAGAGAATGCACTTATCCTGAATAAGTTGAACCCAAAAAAAAATCGGAGATTATGATTTGGGACTACATTTAGTAAGTAGAATAGAGGATGTTCTATCTTTCTACACCTTAAAAGTAAAACCCCTTGATTATTTTTTTTCTTTTTCTTTGGATTTTTCTCTTTCAATTAGGGGCATTATGTAAAGGGGATGAGTGTTGAATAAGCTACAAATATAGAGAATAGAGGTGCAAAAAAAGAAGAAAATATATAGCAGATAAAGAGGTGCAGAGCAAAGGAAGAGTTGCAATGAGTGCAACATACGTGTATGTGCAGTTGTAAATAAGTTACAACATAGAATTGTAATCAAATTATATATCCTTCATTGTAAATTCAATTGATGGGTGCCATCAGATATCTAGGTAGGTGCTCAGTTTAGGAAGTGGGTGCTTCCTAAGAGTGGGTGCTCCTAAAACCAGGGGATAGGTTTCTCCTTAGGGTTGGTGCCCTTAAATCATTGTAACAAATTTTAAATTGTGAGATTGGATTAGGACAATAGATCCTAACATCTCTCACTGCGGTTTTTCCCAATCTTGGGTTTGCACATACATGTGGTGTTATGTGATGATTGTGTGTGTCTTTTCTTGTGCTTTCTTATTAAGTCTTTATCTGCATATTAAGAATTTAAGTAATCAATCTACACTAAATGCTAAAGGAGAAAAAGGTTAAAATCTACTAATACCCCCCACACCTCTTAGTAGGTTGGTGTGTTCTAACAATGTGGATATAGATTGGGAAAGTAATATTTATAGCATATAATCCACCAATGGCTATGCACTCATGATCTTTGGTGGTGATATCAGTTAGATGAGTAAGCAACAAGTTGTAGGGTTTGTCCACTATAGTAGAGTACATGGAAGCTACTCGGGCTTGCAAGGAAGCCATTTGGCTTTTAGAAATTATTTTTGATATTATTTTGATGGAGGATAGATTACTATATATTGTGCTAGTTAGAGTGTCATTTTCTTATCAAATAATCCTACTTTCCGTGTGATAGGACAAAGTACATTGATGTTCAATTTCATTTTATTCTTGATATGGTGGAAGATGGAAAGGTAAAGTTGGAAAAGTTTGATATAGAGAATGTTGCAGATGCATTAACAAATCCAATGAGCACTTATAAGTTCATATGACATCTAAAGTCCATTGGTCTTATGACCTCTAGTAGTTAAATATTGTTACATCCATTATCACTTCAAAGTGTTTTGAAAATTGATAGAATGTTAGGAAAATAAAGTGTCTCAACCTTTGATTATTCTTATCATTTTTATTTAGTTAGTTTCCTATTTTATTATTTTATTACCATTTGTTGAAGATAACTCAAGATAGTGTCATAAACTTGGAAATTTTTTATTGTACTAGTAGAGTTGTGCACTAAGGAAATCTCTATTTCATGTCGATCTTCCATGGAATGTGAGCACTTTGGAGGTCCGGTTATATTTTGGCACATGCAAGTTTTTCATGTGCATGTTTAGTGAAATTGGCAGTTGCAATATTATATGTATTGACATGTGGAAGCTTATTGTTATGGATGTGTGGTAGTTTTGGTGCTTTCCATGTTGCATCTTCATCCTTGGGAGTTGTGTTTTATAAATGTCCAATTAATGCATTTTAAGGTACTATAAGTTGAGCACTTGGATTTTGGAGTTGTAGATTGTTGTTTGTTGAAGTATTGTTATGCAACCAAAACTACTTCAAAATCAAGAAGAAATGTGAAGACTCTTGCAAGAGCATAGCTCTGCAATTATATTGTAATTTTTTTATTGTTGTTAAATAATATAATTTAGTTATGTTTCGGAGTGTGGGGTTTTCTCTTGAAATATTTTTTTGCACATATAATTATCTGTTATTTTTTTCATTGTTTAGATCTACTTATGATATGTATGTGCATATAAATCAATAATTCTAAATGCATTTAAGAAATTTTTGGCAATTACTCTACTACTCAAATTGGTGTAGGAAGCATCTTATGTGCACTCAGCTTCTTTTTAGAAATTACTCTAGTAGTTTTTAGAGATTATGATATTCACATTCCTTGGATATGACACTTGAACATCATTTAACATTTATCCTTTTAATATTTTATACTTAGACAATTCAATAGATTTATTTCATAAATCCTCACTAAGATTAGAGTGATATTTTTTAGGATAAACACTTTGAATTCTTCTATGACTCAAATATTTGCAAGCAACAAGGGCTTTCATGAGTAGAGATGTAAAATAATAGCACACTATGGATTATTTCTTGCGTCACCAAAAAATGTATAGTTGGACATTTTTACGCTCACTTGAGTCTCTCTGATAAACTTTGGCTTGATTTTTCCTAGAATTAATGTTGTAATGTGGTCAACACATTCACATTAGTTTTTTGATGCTTGAGAATCATTAAGAATTCTAAGATGTCTTGTAAAAGTGTTGTGAAGTGTTGGAACCCATTTTCACACTTTTCTAGGACCCTTTCATTATAATTCACCTAAATAACCTCTTTTTATCACTTACCAAGTCTTATTTCAAAGTGTTGTAAGGAGTTATAACAAACTCTCATGATTTTCTAGAGTTGTCATCACTAATTCAACCCTTTATTATGTTTAAATTGTTGGAATTATGCCTCAATCAATATAGGTTGAAACCTCCATTGGAGCAAAGTCGGTATGACATCTATCATGTCTGGCTGACTAGCAGCTTTGATACATTTTGTTTTGAACAGGTCGTTGTGACCTTGTAGAAGTCTTATCGAATGCTTATTCTTTGGAGCTATCATTGTGACAAGGAGTGTTTGGTATGACCTCTTATCGAATGGAAATCTTTGGCCGACAAGCCATTCAATCGTGTATCGAGAAGACTCTTGGTGACCGCAGGCTTCGGGATATCCTATGGCGGTTCGATGAAAAGTCTTACCGATGTGTTTGAGTCTCACCAACGGGATAACATATTGAAGTCATCGGAGTAACATGTTTGTTCGTTATGATGTCTCGGTGAAGTGAAAATGTCTCGCCGACAGGAATACATATGATGTCTTCGCTATAACATAAAGATCCCAGTGTGAGGTCTTAGCAAACAGTGAAGGTCACGTCGACAGGGACACATCCAAACGTTAATTGGAGTAACTCAAAGTGATCAGGGAAAGGTCTTGGCAAGATTGTTAAGTCTTGCCGACCGTTCAGTTCGGTGTAACATAAAGGATCTCGGGGAGATCTCTTAGCGACTAATGGATTTATTGTTGATAGTCGATGGCTATCAGGGTAACCCAAATGTGTTTGATAAGAACTCTCGACGATATTAATAAGTCTTGCTAACTGGTGATTAGAGCTCGGTATAACATATGAAGCTTTGGTATGATGTCTCAGCGAAAGTGATATGTCTTGGCAACATGGCGAAAGTTGAGCGATAGTCTTCTGAACTCATCATAACATCTTCGCGAAAAGGATAACTCTTGTCGATATCGATATGAAGGTTATGTGGCATTGGCGAGACATTGTTAGTGTCTCACTGAGATGCCAACTCAGTATGTTTTCTTCTGACCATTTTCACCATCCTATGTGGAGTCTCATGGACCAATAGGAGAAGCCGAATCTGAACTGTTGGAAGTCTGTTCATTGTGACAGTTCTGTGAAGAAGCTTGACAGTTAGGGAACACCATGGATATAGTTAGCAGTTGTAGATGCTCAATGGTTGGATAGTTGATCGGTTGATTGCATCGACGGATTGTTGTGTAGTTGTATGGTCAGTAGATGAATTCTATTATGTGTAGACTGTAACGTAAAGGGTCATGTGCAAGTTTGTTAATGGTGAATGTTGTTGTAAATAGACACCAAAAAGATAAGTCTGTCATTTGTATGTAATCTCCATTATTGTAATACAAAGTGATTTGTCTTGGTGTGGTGGGTTTTTCTCCCATAAGGGTTTTCCCACGTATATCTAGTGTTCATGTGTGATTGTCAAATACTCTATTTTGTTATCTGCTTCATAGTGCATCATAATTGGACTGTAATTGTAAAAATTTAAAAGTATATCTGCATTCTTTCCTGAGGTATTAACGTTAGGAGAATTATTTCCGCATATAATTTTCCTCACAAGTCATATCAGAGCCTGGCCAGTTGTGTTATCCTTGTGGGTACGTTGGGTTTTTTAAGTCAATTCTGTTCAGTGGGAGTCTTGTAGAGTTTGTTATTTCTGATTATAGGTTGAGATGGCTAGCATGTCTGGAAAGATTGAAATAGAGAAATTCAATGGAAGTAACTTTGAGTTGTGGAAACTCAAGATGGAGGATCTCTTGGTGAATCATGATCTTTGGATTGCTGTGTCTGGAGCGAAACCTACAGGCATGAAGCAAGAAGATTGGGACCTTGCAGATAGGAAGTCTAAGGGGCTGATAAGGCTCTGTTTGGCAGATTCGGTCCTTCTGAATGTGCATGAGGAGAAGACTACCTCTTCTTTGTGGAAGATACTGGTGTCTATTTATCAGGGGAAATCTTTGGTGAATAAACTCTTCTTGAGGAAGAAGTTGTATTCTTTGAGAATGCAGGAAGGAGGGTCTGTAGCTGATCATTTTAACACATTCAATATGTTGATTGCTCAATTGACATCTGTTGGTGTGAAGACTGAAGAAGAGGATTGTTGTATGCTTCTATTGTGTTCTTTTCCAGACTCATGGGATCATTTAGTGATGGCTATTGGGAGTACTTACAACATCTAGTTTCAAGATGGAAGATGTTGTTGGTTCTTTGTTGTAAGAAGAGATGAGAAGGAAATCTTCTAAGATGGTGAAGGAAGCTCTTGTTGTTAGAGGAAGACCGAAAGAGAAAGGCAAGAAGAAGGACAAGAATTCCAAATCGAAATTAGAAGGGAGATCAAAGTCTCCTAGAAAGAAGTCCAAGGTGAAGTGCTGGAACTATGGGCAACCGAGTCATGTCTAAAAGGATTGTAAAGAGGAGAAGAAGAAGAAGAAGAAGTATTCTTCCGAAAATGACTCTTCTCATAGTGATACAGACGCCTTCATTGTTTCCTTGGCTACACAGGCATTAGGTGATGTCTGGCTGATTGATTCTGGTGCATCTTTTCACATGAAATCTCATAGAGAATGGTTCACAAAGTATGAAGAATACGATGGTGGAAAGGTGTACTTGGCAAGTGATTCAACTTTGGAGATTGTTGGTCGTGGAAGAGTCAAAATCCAATTCCCTTATGGTAGAGTGAAGGGAAATAATGATGTTATGTACATACTAGGTCTGGCTCGAAATCTATTATCTATCAGTAAGCTGAATGATATTGGAGTACAAGTCACGTTCTCTGGAAATGGATGCAAGATTACTAGAGGTTCAATTGGCTAGAGGTGCTCGAATTGGTACCTTGTACAAGCTGGATGCACATGTTGTTCAATGTAACAGTGTCTTTGGAAAGTTAGTGAAAGTTTCTCTTGGAGGTAAAGAGGGAACTATCCCTAATTATGTAAACTCTATGGAAGTAAAACTTCCTGTAGAGAAGACTATGTTTTGGCATCATAGGCTAGGCCACATAGGAGAAAAAGGTTTAAAAACCTTAAAGAACAAAAACCTGGTTGAGGGGCTTGAAGATTTTAATCTTGAATTTGAATTCTGTGAACACTGTATATATGGAAAGTAGCATCATGTTTCATTTTATTCCAGTCCTCATAAATATTATGGTTTGCTAGATTATATTCATTCGGATGTATTTGGTCTAGTGGATGTTCCTTCTTTGTCTAAGTCAAGACACTATGTGTCGTTCATTGATGATTATTCAAGAAGAGCATTTGTTTATTTTCTGAAAAGTAAATCAGAAGTATTCAGTTGGTTTAAAGAATTTAAAAATCTTGTTGAAAATTAGGCTGGTAGAAAAATAAAATGCTTAAGGACTGATAATGGTAGTGAATTCTATTCTAATGAATTTGAAAGATACTGTAAAGACCATGGGATCAAAATACATAAGACCACACCTTATACTCCATAATAGAATGGAGTTGCAAAAAGGTTCAACAGGATGGTGATGGAGAGAGCACGAAGTATGCTTAGTAGTGCTGCCTTGGAGGAGAAATTTTGGCTTGAGGCTACTGCTACTACATGTTACTTGATTAATCGGTCTCCTAATTCTACTCTTGTTGAGAAAACACCTTTAGAAGTGTGGTCTAGTAAGAAGCCCTCTCTTAGACATATTCGAGTCTTTGGCTGTGAGGCATATGCATATGTGTCAGATGTAAAAGGATCTAAATTGGAGAACAAGGCTGTCAAGTGTATTTTTATTGGCTATAGTGTTGTTATAAAAGGATACAAGCTTTGGAATCTTAAAACAGAAAAGGTTGTATACAACAAAAGTGTAATCTTTCGTGAGTTGAAACCTTCCACCTTGGATCTGCAGTCAGAGACAAATTCAGAAAATAATAAGGATATAGCATTAATTCCTCCTACACTAGAGAAAGATAAATTCAAAATTCAAAATGTACCTGAAACTGAGGAGAGCTCAAGCAGTTTTGAAAGTTTTGAAGAAGAAGAACATCAGCCTCAGCCAGTGAGGAGGTCAACTCGAGAAAGGAAACAACTAGATAGGTATGGGTTCTCATTGATTTATTCTACTTGTGCCTATGTTTTAATTTCTAGCACTAATGAGCCTAGGACTGTAAAGGAGACATTTAAAATGTCTGATTCAGATTCTTGGTTGGAAGCCATGGAAGAAGAGATGGGATCTTTAGAAAAGAATGATACCTAGAGTCTGGTGCCCTTGCCTGAAGGAAGAAAACCTATGGGCTGCAAATGGGTATTTAAGAAAAAGATTGGTCTGGATGGTAGTGTAGAAAAGTACAAGGCAAGACTGGTTGAAAAGGGTTATTCCTAGGTAGAGGGAATTGACTATGGGGAAATATTTCCACCTGTAGCTAAGTTGACGTCCATTAGATTTCTTTTGTCACTTGCAGCTGCATATGACTTAGAGGTTGAACAGATGGATGTGAAGACAACATTTCTTCATGGTGATCTTGAAGAAGAAATCTATATGTCCCAGCCTGAACACTTTGTTGAAAAAGGTAAAGAAAAAATGGTATGCAAATTAAAGAAGTCTTTGTATGGGTTGAAGCAGTCACCTAGAATGTGGTACTAAAAATTTGATACTTTTGTATTGTCTTTGGGATTTGTGAGATCAAAATTTGATCACTGTGTATATTATAAAGCTGAAAGTGATCGAGTTCTTGTTATTGCTCTCTATGTTGATGATATGTTGTTCATAGGCAATAGTAAGCTAATGATTTCTGATCTTAAGTCTCAGTTGTCTGCTAAGTTCAAAATGAAGGATCTTGGTGTAGCAAGGTCTATTCTGGGGATGGAGATAACTAGGGACAGGAAGAATAGAAAGCTTTGGCTTAGTCAGAGTAAGTATGTCAGGACTATTCTTGAGAGATTTTGTATGAATGATTGCAAATAACTAGTGGTTCCAGTCATGCAGGGAATGAAGCTATCTATTGAGGATTGTCCAAAATCTCCTACTGAGATGGAGGACATGACCAGTGTACCCTATGCTAGTGCAGTTGGCAGTCTCATGTATGCAATGGTCTATATAAGGCCAGACATTACCCAAGCAGTGGGAGTTATAAGTCGATTTATAGCTAATCGAGGAAGAACACATTGGGATGCTATAAAGAGAGTTTTCAAATATTTGAAGGGCACTTCAGATTTTGCTTTGTGTTACCATGGAAACTTGGTTGAATCACATAGGACTCTCAGTATTCGAGGCTATGTGGATTCTGATTGGGCAGGGGACATTGACAGCAAGAGGTCCACCAGTGGTTACATTTTCATGATGAATGGTGGTGCAGTGAGTTGGATGAGCAAGCGGCAGGCTGTAGTCACTTTTTCCACTATGGAGGTTGAATACATGGTAGCTACTCATGCTTGTAAAGAAGCTGTATGGTTGAAACATTTGTGTTCTAACATTGGTTTTGATGCAGGGGAAATAACAATTTTATGTGACAGTCAGAGTGCAATTTGTCTGGCAAAGAATCCAACTTTCCATGCCAGGACGAAACATATTGATGTATAGTACCACTTTGTATGAGATATGGTTGAGGATGGAAAGGTCAGTTTCGAAAAGGTTGATACTCTGGAGAATGTTGCAAATGCATTGACGAAGCTAGAGAGCACAGAAAAGTTTAGGTGGTGTGCCAGTTCAATGGGCCTTAGTGCCCATGATTTTCAATAAGTTATGTTGTGCTCTAGAGGTGCCTGTATGATCTTCGTCAAGTGGGAGATTGTTGGAATTACGCCTCAATCAATATAGGATGAAACCTCCATTGGAGCAAAGTCGGTATGACATCTATCATGTCTGGCCAACTAGCAGCTTTGATACATTCTATTTTGAACAAGTCACTGTGACCTTGCAGAAGTCTTGTCGAATGCTTATTCTTTGTAGCTATCACTGTGACAAGGAGTGTTCGGTATGACCTCTTATCACGTGGAAATCTTTGGCTGACAGGCCATTCAATCATGTATCGGGAAGACTCTTGGCGACCGCGAGCTTCAGGATAACCTATGCTGGTTTGATGAAAATTATTACCGATGTGTTTGAGTCTCACCAACGGGATAATGTATTGAAGTCATCAGAGTAACATGTTTGTTTGTTATGATGTCTCGGCGAAGTGAAAATGTCTCACCGACAGGAATACATATGATGTCTTTGCCATAACATAAAGATCCCGGTGTGAGGTCTTAGCGAACAGTGAAGGTCACACCGATGGGGACACATCCAAACGTTAATCGGAGTAACTCAAAGCAATTAGGGAAAGGTCTTGGTGAGATTGTTAAGTCTTTCCAACCATTCAGTGTTTGGTGTAACATAAAGGATCTCAAGGAGATCTCTTAGTGACTGATGGATGTCTTGCCAATAGGCGATGGCTATCGGTGTAACCCAAATGTATTCAATAAGAACTCTCAATGATATTAATAAGTCTTGCTGACTGGTGATTGGAGCTCGGTATAACATATGAAGCTTCGGTATGATGTCTCAGCAAAAGCGATATGTCTTGGTGACATGGAAAAAGCTGATCGATAGTCTTCTGAACTCGTCGTAACATCTTGGCGAAAAGGATAACTCTTGCCGATATCGATATGAATGTTATGTGGCATCAGGGAGACACTATTAGTGTCTCACCGAGATGCCAACTCAGTATGTTTTCTTCTGACTGTTTTCACCATCCTATGTGGAGTCTCGTGGACCAATAGGAGAAGCCGAATCTAAACTATTGGAAGTTTGTTCATTGTGATAGTTCTGTGAAGAAGCTCGATAGTGAGGGAATGCCATGGATATAGTTAGCAGCTGCAGATGCTCGATGGTTGGATAGTTGATCAGTTGGTTGCATCGACGGATTGTTGTGTAGTTGTATGGTCAGTAGATGAATTCTATTATGTGTAGACTATAACATAAAGGTTCCTGTGCAAGTTTGTTAATGGTGAATGCTACTGTAAATAGACACCAGAAAGATAAGTCTGTCATTTGTATGTAATCTCCTTTATTGTAATACAAAGTGAGTTCTCTTGGTGTGGTGGGTTTTTCTCCCGTAAGGGTTTTCCCACATATATCTGGTGTTCATGTGTGATTGTCAAATACTCTATTTTGTTATCTACTCCATAGTGCATCAGAATTGGACTGTAATTGTAAAAATTTAAAAGTATATCTGCATTCTTTCCTGAGGTATTGACATTAGGAGAATTGTTTCTGCATCTAATTTTCCTTACATAAATGACCCCTTAATGCACTTTTTGGCCATACTTAAGTGTATTTTTTAGAATATTCTTGTTAACCTTTATTAAATTCACTTTAATTCCCGACATCCAATAAAATTTCCCTAGTGAGACTAAGTCACCACTTGGGGTGACTTAGTCCCACTAAGCACAAAAATTAAAATAATTTCAAAATTATGGCAGGATTTTATTCTCTTAACATTAAGGTTGGCCTATGATGTGTTATTTTCAGGAATTTTTGGAAAATCAAGTATAAATAAAGGGTTTTTCTCTCATTTTCACCCAAATTCATTATTCAAGCAATTCATCCATTTACTTAATCATTCTCAAGCATTCTAAGCACTCTAAGAATTTTCAAGCATCCATTTAAGCACTCCATTGCATATCTTTAGATTTCAACATCAAGGGTTTGGTGAGTTTGTGACATTGCATGTTATTTATTCATCATTCTCTTTCTATTTCATTTCATTATCTAGGGTTTGATTACCAAATTGGGGTTTGACCAAGGAAACCCATATTCTCTAAGCCCTAACCCTTTTTCCCCTCCTTGTGTGTGTGTTTGCAAGTCTTGTATGAAGATTTGTCAAAGAGTTTGGTGTTAAAAGGGTGTTTTCAATCTGTCAAAGTCATCAAAGTCAATAAATCCCTAATTGAAGCTTACAAACCTCTTTCAGCCCATTTTCTACAAAATCTAAACCAAACACCTATTAGGAAAGGAAGTGCAGACCAAAAGCTATAAAATCTTGTCCTAAATTTCTCGAGATTCCCAGATGGACTAAGTTTCCATCTGTGGTGAATTAGTCCCACTGCCAGGCCTGAAAAGTGGTTTTTGCATTTCTGGATACCCATTTGGAAAAAATTTATTTCGATAGAATCTCCCCGAAATAGGACTAAGTCACCCAAATTGGCATAAGTGTCCCAATCAGCTTTTCCAGTCAATTATGTAGGATTCTAGAGCCTCTCTACATTAGATTTAGATTATAGGTACACCTCTCCAGTCTTGTTTAATTATGTTATTGTTTACTTGCATTCTTAGGTGTTTTTGCATACATCACTTTGTTTTCAAACAACTTGCATAACTTAGGTTTTGCATTAATTATCATCTTTCTTTTTCAGTCTATTTCATTTAGACATTGTATTTAGGCAATATTGCATCCATCCTTGCATTGATTTTGAGTGAAGACATTACTCATTTTGGGTCCATTTCCCTCCTTTTAGGTGAAAAACCCTAGAAGAGCTAGAGAACCCTAGGATACCAAAATCGGTACCCACATTTTGGTGAACCTAACTTTTAAAAAAATTCTTTATGATTTCAAGTACATTTGCATCCTATTTTTAACTTGCATTAACATTGCATCAAGTGTTGCATTTTTTAATTTGCATCCTAGGGTTTCAAAAAATTGCATTAGTGAAAAGCTCATATAGCTTGCATTTTCATAATGTAGTTGCATCTACAAATTTGAAAAACATCAAATTGCATTTAAAAATTATGAAAAAACTCAAGAAAAACACCACTAGGGCTAATACGCCACATTGGGCGACTTAGTCCTTCTGCACATTTTGCACTGTAATTTCTAGCATTTTTTGAGCATTTTTTTGCATTTCTATTTTCTGTTATTACATTGTTGTTATAGTTTCTAGAATTATAGTTATTAGCATTTTATTGCTCTTAGTTTCATTGCATTTCAATTCACCCACATTTAGAAACCTTTGCATGAGTATTTGGTGTCCTATTGCTAATACCCTAGTGAGACGAAGCTTAAGACTCATGTTATCCCATGATAATACACTCATTGTGAATCTTGGATTGTCTAACGCTTCCACTCCTAGTATTGAAACTAGTACACTAGGCATGGATCTTACCTTTAGCAACTCTTTACCTTCCAATAACATGCAAGTTGACACACAAAACGATCACATCTCACAAGACAAAATCATTAACATTCATGAGGACTTAGCACAGGTCTGCAACATAACATGTGTCTTGGAAACATTTCAACCACTACAATTCCTTCTATAGAGAACATCCATCACCTTCTTGAATGTAGCGAAGGCTTAGACGTTATGAAACAAATTGTTGAGATATACCATAAACATATTCCTTCCACCTTTAGAACCAAAAAACACTCTGATTAGTCAAGGAGGACTTAACACTCCTCCTCCTTCAATAGTAGCATCTATACCTACCTATACCACTTCCCAAGTCACCACCACAATGCAACAGGTTAGCAATGTGATACCTTTCTTGACTATTCCTGCTAGCATTCCTAATTCTTATGCGGCATCACATGTCCTATCTTCTTCTACCATACCATCTATTAGCATTCCATTCACTTTCCCTACCACTACATACACTCCATCACCACTTTCCCTTCCCCCTCATACCACTTACACTGACCTCATAACACAACTTTTCCAAATCATCTCCTCCATGCAAAAAAAAAAATCCACCATCAACCAAAACCAGAATGGACCACCCACCTATTATGTTTGTAGCAGCCCACTATCTCTAGAAATATTGTGAACACCAATGCCACAAGGAATAGAGATGCTTAGATTTGAAAAGTATGGAGGGAAGGGAGATCCTTATAATCATGTTAATACTTACACCGCCTTATGTAGTGACTTTTTCCTTGACGATAAACTGTTAACCAAACTGTTTCCTAGGACTTTAAAAGACACTTCCTTATAATGGTTTTCATCCTTACCCAACAATTCAATTCGTTCATTCAATGAACTAGTTGATGCATTTATAAATCATTTTCAAGCGCATATGACTCCTAAGAATACCTTGGCCAATTTGACGAGATGCAAACAACATGAAGACAAAAAGATAACTGATTTTATCTCACAATACCAATCTCTTTACTCTCAAATCAATGTCAAGATTCTTGATCCACATCTTTAGAAGATGTTTATTGAAAACTTGAAAACTAAACTTCAAGATAAACTTACAATGATGAAATTTTCCTCATTTATGCACTTATGTACCACCCCTTGCGGCTATCACAATTTGGTTAGCAGTCATGATGCAAAGTCCACTTCTAATCAAACTAAAAAATTTGAACATGGCACTTCAAACAAGTCACAACCATTTCAAAAGAAAAACAAAGGGTTCTTACAATAACCCCCCTCAAGAACCAACTCAACCGATCAATAACTAAGTAGCAACCGTCAAAACCATGATACCTTATAGTTATGGAGATCCAAAATGACAGTTTACACCCTTACTGGAAACATTCTTCATAACAAAATGTCCCAACTTTCTTAGCAACAGATGATTACTTTACCTACTGTTAAACCACTCGATCCTACTAATCCTTTAGCTCTAAATTTTCAAGCTAATGCTTATTGCCATTATAATAGAGAAAATGGAAATGACACAAAAAAAATTTACAAGTGTCTTAAACACCTTGTGCAAGACCTCATCGATTCTGATTGTCTATCCATTTCAAATGTTAATGTTCAAAGCAATAAGTTTATTTCCCCACCCAATCAAAATTTGAAAAAATTTACTGATCCAATGCCCAAACATAATGTGTCATTTGTCAAAGCTAGTGAAACTAAAAACAATGGTGTGATGAATGTTCATAAAGCTATTGAATATACTGATCCTATTCCACATACCACTACTATTAATCCTATGAATGAAATGGTAGGTGTGATAGACGTTATCCCTCGTAAGCACGAACCTACATTCAATCTCTTGATATTACTTTCTCTTCTAAGGATATCCTTCTAAATCTTCATGATGGTCCTCTTTACATAGTCGAATGTATTTATGATAAGCCCACTAATGGGATACTCATAGATCCCACCTATGGAGAGAATGTGATCACTGAGGAATTTTTGGTATTACATGATCTTTATCAAGATGATTATGAAAAACCAAGAGCATGGATCAAAACACACAATGGTTTTGCTTTCCCTATGATAGGATCGTTTGTCCTTCCATTACAGATAAAACCTAAAATAGTGGATGTTACATTCTCCATCATCCCATAGCCAGACCAATTTCGTTTGTAGCTAGGCCATCCATGGCTTCACTCAATTAAAGTTGTCCCTTCAGTCATACATAAATGTTTAAAGTTTATGCTTGACAATGACATATTCACTATTCACCATAGTGGCTTTAACCGTTTGCCTTCTAAAGGAAACTTCTCCTTAGAATATTTTTTTCTCAAGCCCATGGAACTTATAACACCTCGCAAAGACTTATTTTTCATTGCTTACCAAAAGTTTAAAGCAAAGAAAATTGTTGAATTGTCCCTCAGCAACATGTCCCTGTCCACTTCTAACACTCCTATCCTTAATGAAACAATACTTCAACCTGAACAAGAACCAATCCCTCAACCTCAACCAACACCAAAAACTTCTCCCATATCATCTAAACAACCAAGAGATAATGATAACAACCCTATCATGCCTTGTATAAAACAAGTTTATAAAGCAAAGGAGAAAGTGGGTGAACAACCTTCCATGGTTCCTTTTATTCCTCCCCTTAGGGAAGACACACAACCATTGGTTGATCAACCCGCTCCTTCAAACACGCAACTTGACAATAAAACCAAAAGAAATAAAGGATCTAGGGAGCATAGGCGTAGACATTATGCCCTTGCTTTCCAGTTATGAAACAAAGAAAATAACAAAAAAATTACCTTGATAGAAGCAATTTATCACGATCCTCCTCCCCACTCACAACAAAACAATCCATACAACAACCACAACTTGTGATACACCCTTCATTGGACATTATCATTCGTCCTCCTATCGTGATTAATCTAGATGATGATGATGATGAGATCACTAAAATAGACGAAGAGGTGCATAATGATCTGAATACATTATTTTCCTCTTCCATGAGCTGGGTATGTGTAGGATCATGATGGGCCAAAAAGTGGTGATATGATGGGTATGTGTAGGGTATGTGGCTGACGACTTTTTCTTTACCCAAAATTGATGAAACGAAAGGGGTTTTAAAAGAGATTCTCAACTTTCCACCAATATAAATTATGCTTTACTTTGAATTTAATAAATATTTTTCATTTTCTATTTGAATTACGACTAAAGTCCTGATTGATAGGTTGATTGAAAAACATCTATAGCTTTCAAACAGTATCACATTTTTTGAATCCAAAACATGTGTCATATTCTATGCTTCACATACTATAGGAATAAAAAAAAATGAGTTTCATGAAGTTTTGACTAAGTTAAGGTGGTCAAAAATATGAGTTTTTTATATTTTTTAAAAGTTGTAATAAAAAATTCATAATTAATTATTTACTTGGAAAAAAATTAAAAAAAATATGCATCACATCTGGACATGATTCCTCTACTTATATCTAAAATATTATAAAAAATATTATCATTTTATTGTGGTTAGGGTGGTTAGACAAACACCTACTTCTTATTTTTCCTTGAAACTTAAGTACTATTGCATTCAAATTTCAAATTTTCACCAAATAGATTTTAAAAATAAAAAATAAACATAGTAGTTTAGAAACTACATTCAATTTTCTACATATTCTATTCTTACATATTTTGAAATAATATTGATAACTTATTCAAATTTTTACGTTAAGTTGCCTAACTCTGATTTTTCTGAATTTTTCGCCACTTAAGGGCCTATTTTTTCCATGATGATCCTGCACATACCTAGCTTAACTAAAAAATATGCTAAAACAAGTGTAGAACCTAGTACTTCCCCTAGTTTGGCACTTGTACTTGTCCCTTTAGCTAGTTTTCCCCCCTTGACACATCATGAACATGATTGGGAGGTGGATGACTTGCTTGATGGTTGACTTGCATTTTCCTTACTAGTCTTTTGCATTTTCTTTTTCTTTTTCTTTTGTATGTGCATGTACATATCATGTTCCCCCCATAATGTGGCATTTGATGTTCTTATCTCTTTGTGACATTCTTCTACTTGTACCTTCATTCTTCTATATGGCGTACATCATTTTTTCCTTTGTCTCTTACCTTTTTCTTGTGTTTTCCTTTTGCGGATGACGCAAGTCATTGAGACCGAAATGTCTCTTTTATGTTGACCCAAAAGGCCCTTTTCTTTTTCACTTGTCTTTTTTATCTTTGTCTTGTGTTTTCCTTTTGGGGATGACACAAGGCATTGAGACCGCAACGTCTCTTTCATGTTGACCCAAAAAAAAATTCATTTTTCCTTTTCATTTTCATTTGCTTGTGTTTCCCTTTTGGGGACAATGCAATGTGTCGAGACACCCTATGTCTCTTCCATGCTGACCTAAACAGATCATTCTTTTTCTTTTTTTTCACTCTCTTTGTGTCATTCTTCCAGTTCTATGTATTTGGGGAATGATGACAATTTCGAGCTCGTTACAAAATATTGTAGCAACGAACATATTGACCCCAAATTCATAGATCCCTTATGTGTTTGGTTTTTTCATTTTAGGGGCAACCCCTTTCCTTTCTTTTTCATTTATCTCCCATGGCATAGCCTTACTCAGAAATACATATGACTTGGCATAGGGGCTTTCCAAGTTGGCTCTCATATCTTTCTTCTTGTTTACATTTTTCATTTGATACTTTAAAGTAACTACTCATAGTATGGTGTGTAGAAATTCCTTTAAAGTGGGGACATACATTGGCATAATTTGTTTTGCATTCTTCCCTTTTTGTTGGTTCTTAGTGCAGCCTTGTTACTTCATACGATGTGTTTTGTCACTTTGTGGATGACATTGGGTGTGATGTCCTTCATGAGTGTGATGCATCTTAGCATATTGCATTCCTCTAGTGGCTTGATGTGACGAATTGTATCCCCTAAGTTCTAAATTTTCCATTCCTTTATCGGTTCTCTCTTGGAGACATTAGACACAATGTTCCCTAAGTTAAAGACCTTGCATGAACTAAGCAAGACTCCTTTGAACATCATTTTCATGTTGCATGTTGCATTTGTTATATGGCCACCTTGCATAACACAACTTGCATGCCTATGGTGCCATCATGTTTGTTCGTGAGTTCTAAGCATACGAAGCTTTGCTTGTCTCATGAAGCACGGAACAACATTTTCCTTTGTGGCTCCTTATTAAAGTTATCAAGACATATATAACTTTGGTATGGTTGAGGGGGAAGCCCATTTCAAGGCATTATTTTTCCCCATAGCCACCATGTGTTTGAGTGCATACCAACCATAAGTGTATGTTTCTCAACTTTTAGGCCTTCTCCCCTGGTGGATCACCATGAGTTTTGTCACCTCAAAGTGAGTATACATTTATTTTTCTAGAAGACATCCTGGATCTAATCCACAATGGGCTAGAAAAATGATCGAAGCTTGATCTGACTTTCTTTCCTTTCAACTTCTTTCTCTTTCATCATTTTCATGTGTGTTCCCTTGTGCTTATGTTCTTTTTTCCATGGGGTTGTGATCCTAGGGGATTGATCATCCCTCTTGATTGTTGTTGCCTCATCTTACCAGTATTGGTGCATTGGGATCCTTCTTGATGTGCATGTTTGGCTACTTTAGTGTGAGTTTGAATCAAGTTCATCCTCTCACTAAAGTGGGGCTTAATGTGTCACCAAACAATGTATAGTTGGATATTTTTATGCTCATTTGAGTCTCTCTCATGGACATTGGCTTGATTTTTCCTAAAGTTAATGTTGTAATGTGGTCAACAGATTCACATTAGGCCTTGGACCCTTGAGAATCATTAAGAATTCTAGGATGTCTTGTAAAAGTGTTTTGAAGTTTTGTAACTCACTTTCACACTTTTCTAAGACCCTTTCATTATAATTCACCTAAATAACCTCGTTTTATCACTTACCAAATCTTATTTCAAAGTGTTGTAAAGATTTGTAACAAACTCTCACACTCTTCTAGACTTGTCATCACTAATTCAACCCTTTCTTATGTTTAAATAACCCCTTAATGCACTTTCTGGCCATAGTTAAGTGTAATTTTTAGAATATTCTTGTTAAACTTTATTAAATGCACTTTAATTCCTGACACCCAGTAAAATTACCTTGGTGGGACTAAGTCGCCACCTAGGGTGACTTAGTCACTAGGCATAAAAATCAAAATAATTTCAAAATTATGGTGGGATTTTATTCTCTTAGCCTTAAGGTTGGCCTGTGATGTGTTATTTTTGGGAATTAGTGGAAAATCAAGTATAAATAAAGGGTTTTTCTCTCATTTTCACCCAAATTCATTATTCAAGCAATTCATCTATTTACTTAAGCATTATCAAGCATTCTAAGCACTCTAAGCACTTTCAAGCATCCATTGGAGCACTCAATTGCATATCTTTAAATTTCAACATCAAGGGTTTGGTGAGTTTGTGAAATTGCATGTTATTTATTCATCATTCTCTTTCTATTTCATTTCATTATCTAGGGTTTGATTACTAGAATGGAGGTTTGACCAAGGAAAACCCCTATTCTCTAACCCTTAACCCCTTTTCCCCTCTTTGCATGTGTGTATGTAGGTCTTGTATGTAGATTTATCAAAGAGTTTGGTGTTAAAAGGGTTTTTTCAATCCTTCAAATTCATCAAAGTTAATAAGGCCCTAATTGAAGCTTGGAGACCTCTTTTAGCCCATTTTCTACAAAATCTGAACTGGACACCTATGAAGAAAGGAAATGTAGACCAAAAGCATATAATCTTGTCCTGAATTTCTCAAGATTCTCATGTGGACTAAGTAGCCATCTATGGAAAATTAGTCCCACTACCAGGCCTGAAAAGTGGTTTCTGCATTTTTGGATACCCATTTGGCAGATTCCTATTCTGACAGAATCTCCCTGAAATAGGACTAAGTCACCCAACTTGGTGTAAATGTCCTAGTCATCTTTTCTAGTCAATTCTATAGGATTCCAAAGCCTCTCTACATTAGACTTCAGATTCTAGGTGCACCTCTCTTGTCTTGTTTAATTATGTTATTGTTTACTTACATTCTTAGGTGTTTTTGCATACATCATTATGTTTGCAAACAACTTGCATAACTTAAGTTTTGCATTAATAATCATCTTTCTTTTTTAGTCTATTGCATTTAGACATTGTATTTAGGCATATTGCATCCATCCTTGCATTGATTTTGAGTGTAGACATTACGCATTTTGGGTCCATTTCTCTCCTTTTAGGTGAAAACCCCTGGAAGAGTTAGAGAACCCTTGGATACCAAAATTGGTGTCCATAGTTCTATCTTGGAATGATATGTATACATATTTAGCAATAATGAGATATGGATTACTGTTGAGCTACTTTTTGATGGAGATATCATCTAAAATTTTGGTTAGAATTTTTTGCACTCATAAGTTTAGTTTAGCTTGATAGGTGTTTTATAATAGTAATAAGAAGGTTGTTGTTAAAGAGTTATTAAGGAGTTTTACATTTTTATTATTTATATAAAATATTTAAATTTAAATTTGATAGTGTTAGAAGAAATAACCCAGGAGAAACATCTTCCAATAAACCTTCACGAATGAGTGAGAGAAGCACACAAGCTATTTCACCAAAGAAAACAAAATGAATGAGATAAATTACATATTGTACAAACCTCCTTAAAAAGGCATGAAATGTGGGTGATAGGTGAGAAACTTCCCAACATAAGAAAAACTACCCAAAAAAAAAATACACAATTAATCCTAAGTTAAAAACTTAACTCACTAACACCCCCCCTTAAGTGAAAACTTAGGAGGAAAGAAGATGCAAAAATTGAAAAATTCAATATGGGTCTCGGCTACACAACCATGTTAGGTTCCCATTAACAAAAAAAATCACTCACAACTAAAGAAAATGAGAAAAACCCTATGGGAAAAAACCCATCTCCAAAAGAGAGAAAAGAAAAAAACAAGACAAGATGCATGGATAGAGGACTCAATCACACCTCCCAAGGACTACATACATCATGTATATACAATCAATGATTCCCCCATAGGAAGGGAAAAAGGAGATATCATATTTCTCCATAGTGAAAAATCTCCTATGCCAATGGTGCATGCATGAAAACAAAACACTATCCAATGCTTGCAAACAATATTTATCCCCTTGGGAAGAAACCAACCCACTGGTGTATGAAGAAACTTCAAACCAAGAGATGAGGAAGGAAATCTCAAGAAGTATGAAGTCTCTGAAGGATGCTCAAATGGCTCCATGTCGATGTTGAATGATACCATAATCAAATCTGGATCTAATGAATACTTAAACACATCAACCTCCAAAGACAATGATTCCTCTAAATGTTGCTTAAAATACTCCAACTCAATGCCAAACTATGATGCTAGAAGAGAAGAAAGAACAAGAGGGTATGGAGGTTCCCTCATCACATTTAAAGTAGTGAAATCAACTCCTTCAAAGAGGATATGAACATCATCAATTGTGTCTTCCAAATCATCGATGTGAGACTCCACAAACAAGAATGATATGTCTACAAGATAAGAATCCTAATGAGGTGGATCTAGAAAACAATATGCATCTTGTTGATTAGGATCATGGAAAGTAGAAACCAATGAATGTGAAGGCTCAATAGGTATCTTTGTAGTAGGAGCAGAACCCTCATCATCCTCATCATCAATATGTGCAAGGTGTTCCCAAGAAGAAAACTCCTGTAGTGTATCATAGTCATATGGTATATTATCTGAATCATCAAGAGGTACAAGACAATCTGAAGCAGGATCATTTAGGAAGGGTGGATTATTAGGATCTCCATATAACTCCCAAATTTTGGTCCATAGAGCATTGGTATATTATCTGAATCATCAAGAGGTACAAGACAATATGAAGCAGGATCAATTGGGAAGGGTGGAGTATTAGGATATCCATATAACTCCCAAATTTTGGTCCATAGATCATGAGGACACTCATTGTCATCAATGAAACTCAATGTGTTATCATCAACATGAAGAGCAATCACTTTGAAAACATGATATCTTTTGGAATTCCAAACAAACTTATTGCTCCAAGAAGTACCAATCTGAGGAACAAGACCATATAGGTATGGAAAAAGATGAATCCATCACAAATGCCTCAAGATACCATCTCTCTATTGTGTATAGTTCCCCCTTTTCAAGATGATTAGAGAAGGGTGAAATGAGAAACCCATCATGACAAGATAATTCTCTGAATTTACAAAGACATGAAACCTTCAAATCAACATCTAGAAGTTAAATTTCACCACTTTCCAAAAAACTTCAAGCAAAAAAAAGTTGATTTTCCTGAAATTGGAAAAAAATTTGACAAAATAAGGGCACCTTTACATGCAATCCACTTGGGCACCACTAAAATTTTAAATCTTTGAATGAGTCTCCCCAACTCAAAGCACACCACGAACCTCTATGAGTCTTGCACACACTAAATAGTTCCATTGCAGTGTTATTTAAACAGAAAAAAAATCCTGCACGCTACCAATGTGGGATAATACCCATATCAAAAGTAAAAAGCACAACAAAGTTTTTCTGCATGCCCAACAAATGCCTAAGAGAGGGGAAAACCCTACACGCCCATAATGGAAATTACGCCCAGCTTCTCTAAAAAATGCCAATCCAATGGAAATCAGGCTTTCCTAATGTTGTGCAAAGAGGATCCACCTCCTACGATGACCAACAAGAGGTTGCGGCTTGTTTGCAGTGGGAAGTCAATTTGCAGATGTGAGGTGTGGGCTATGTTAAGTGTTGCAGGTGTGAGGCACCTTAATTCAGCCTCACCCTCCAAATGCTTATGCACTTTGCCAATGGTGCAAACATCCCTTCCAAATCACCAACGGGTCGCCAAAAACAAATGGAAAAGGGGAGATATGATAGATGGGTAATAAAATGTGACATCACGACCTATTGATCCAAAAAAAAAACCCCAAAGTGCCTCACAGCCTCCACGTATTTGCTTGATAGAGATCCTGCAAATTCAAACAAATTGACCCCTCCTTCAAATTGTGTGAGGAATTCGCCTCACCGCATAAAGATTTCACCTTTGTAGCAATCAAGAAGTAGGAAAACACAGCCTCCAGATAAACAGATTTGCAATCAACAAATTTGCAAATGCATCCAAGCAAAAATTTCCTTCCAACAAAAAAGTTTGCCCAACAACCAATGTTGAAACAGGCAAAAGGAAGAATGAGGTCATTTTAAAATTTTAAAAAATTTCAAATATTGAATAATCTCTAGTACACAAATGATCTCAATAATCTCCAGCAAACATTCTCAAGGAAGGAGTTGCAGATTGGGTAGCTCTGATGCCATGTTAGAGAAAATAATCCAGGAAAAACATCTGCCAATAAACCTTCACGAATGAGCAAGGGAAGCGCAGAGGCTATTTCACCAGAGAAGACAAAATGGATGAGATAAATTACATATTGTACAAAGTGTCTTAAAAAGGCATGAAAGGTGGGTGACAGGTGAGAAACTTCTCAGCACGGGAAAAACTACCTGAAAAATAAATGCACAATTAATCCTAAGTTAAAAACTTAACTCACTAACAGATAGTTCTTTACATTTTAAATAATTAATAATATTTAATACCTTCTTTAATATAAAAATTAAATAAAAGAATTATCAATATAATAAATGGTTGTTTTTAAAAAAATAAAAATAAAATATACATATAAAAGTAAGATAACCATTTAATAAAGTAAATAATTTAATAAATTAATTAATATTTAAATAAAAATAAAAATTTATTTTCTCATCTAGTAAATAAAATAATTCTAAAATACAATATAATAAATATTAAGTAATATAATTCCAAATTGATATTTCTTCGTATTTTTTAAATATATGTTTAATAAATACCACACTTAAGACATTATTTCTTACATACATTATATTCTTTCATCTAAACAATATCCAAATCCTCTAGGTATAAGAGAAACAAAACTTAATTTGAGAAGTTATGAATAAACTCGCTAAAATAGGAGACCAATGACTTCTTTTGTTTTATATTGAGAACTATTAGCATAAAATAATACCCAATTGTATAAATTACACAAATTTTTTTAGCTTCAAATGATTCATAATGAGTTTCAAGTTTGTCTCCCTATCTTTATCCCCATGCAAATTTGGTTTCTTTAATATTGTGGCTTCTCTCGTATTCAATAAAATTCAGTTAGAAAGCTTGGTAAAAGTATAAATTGAAATGCATTTGCAATACATTTGAGCTTATACAACTTATAGGATATTTAATGTTAGTGTGATTATAGATTATTATTGTATGTGAAAAAGTCAAGTATCAATTAATACTTTGTCGTTTTATGCTATTTTATAATAGTTTAGGGGTGTTATGATAAATTAAAGTTAAAATTATAATATTTATATCAAAATTTAATTGTGTAATTTTTGAGTCAAATTTATTATTTTATATTCCATGATTAATGGTTCATACAAATTTATCTATAGCAAGAATAAATTGTTCACTTAAGACTCATTGTTAATGAATAAAATTATTTTAAAAAATTATTTTTTATTTTTAATATAAAATTTTCTTGATCTTAAATCTTGTGTAACCTCATTGAGCATACAAATATCCTAATAAATATGAGTGGTTAATTACATAATGTTTATATAAGACTAGTTAAGCACATAATTTATATATTAAATGGTTCAATGGTAAAATCCTAAATAATATTTTCACACCTAATTCATTTATGAAAGTATTAAATATTTATCATATTTTTATTGGTAAACATTTATATTTTATTATTGACTCAAATTATTGCTTAAAAGTATTCATACATGTGTGTGTGTTGTGAGAAAATCTCACTTTTCATTAAGGTTTACAAAAATGGTATTATTTTTAATATATTATAATAACAAAATTAAGGCTTCAATCGCCCCGTTAATGGGGTCTCGGGGGCTAGTTTTGTGGGGGGGGGGAGGAATGGTGTGTGTTGGTCAGTTCCGGAGGTTGGTTGGGTGAAGGTCAACTTCGACGGTGCAACGAAGGGCAATCCTGGTGAATGTGGGGTTGGTTGTGTGGTAAGGGACCATGAAGGGAGAATATTAGTGGAGAAATCAACCTATTTGGGAATTGGGACAAATAACAAGGCGGAGTTTCGAGCCACTTTGATAGGGCTCCAATATGTCAAAAATGGAAATTTTCATAAAATACACTTGGAGGGGGACTCATTGATTACAATAAATTCTATTAGGTTGGGATGGACAGCTAATTGGAAGCTAAGAAAGTGGATCTCCCTGATCAATCAAATTTTGGCTGAGTTGGATGAATATAGGGTGATGCATATATACCCAAAGGCAACACGGTGGTGAATGACCTACAAAAAGGGCCTCGATGGCAGGGTAGATTGATTTGGCATAAGCTTCCCAAACTTGGTGACGGGTGGTACATATTCTTGGGGGAAGGTGATGGCTTTTTATGCTTCATACTAAGCAACTCATGTGGTATTGGGGTGTTGAGTGTGGATGAGCATAAAGTTTAGTGATTGGCAGGTTTTTTTCCATGAATCATTTGTGCAGTGCAGGTTGGTTATTGCAGTATAGATACATTGACCCATTTAGAGAGTTTGAAGAGTCATCTAGAGTTCATGAGAGAGGTGACTAAGAAGAAATTGGGGAATGTGTTTAAAAAAAAGCATGGCTTGATTCTCCATGCTTTGAAGATGGTGTTTAGTGGGGAATTTCTCCACTCCTATTGCAACCACATAGGTAACATGGATATATCAGCTATGTTTTTGGCCTTGATACTAGACGTGGGGGAATCAAAGGAGATGTTGCACCAATTATGCAAGAAACTGGTTTGGGGAAAGTATCTCATCAATTTGGAGGATGTTTTGGAGAATTATGTTGAAGGTTGGGGTGTTCCATTGTCGAGTGATTATTATCTACTAAGCCATCATGGGGTGCCTCTGAAGTGTTGTCCTATGGTCTTCTTGAATGACCTATCTTCCCTTCCCAAATTTTGTGTAGCTACGTCAAAGCTCTTAGAAGGTTCGGGCCTAAAGAAGATTTTGGGGCTAGTACCAGATGAGGGGAACATGTTGGTTGTAGGCGTATATAACCTTTGAGGGCTTGGTGGATGAATTTAGCACCACCATCTAGGGAAATCCCTAAATTCACAATCACCTAAGGTGAGCTATGTTTCATTGGTGTAATGTGGTTACTAGGGTTGGGTGGGCCTTTTACAAGGAATATGGATCGATGGATGGGTGCTCTAGTGGGTGTCAGTGGATAAAAAATGTAATTTTTTGGTTGCTCTTATGGGTGGGATTTCATTCAAAATTGGTGTGTATGGGTGGGACATAAAAGTATATGTAATATTTTGTGTATGGCACTACACCATTTTGGCATGAGATTCTCAATTGTACTAGTTAATGTCTATGGTCGTTCAACTTCCTAGGTGGGGTAATGTTTTGGATCAAAGGCTTGACATAAAGCCATTTTGTTGGCTAGTCTAGGTTCTGGGAGGCCCGTTGATGGCTCCCTAGTTGATGAATGTATTGTTTCCTTTTGAAATTAATATATTGGTGCAACTCCTTAGTTGATTTTTCACTGATAAAAAAAATATTGAGGATTCAACAATATGATATTACTTATCCTTTTATTTTTAATATTTTTCTCTACATTAATTTTTATTAGATAAGGTAGGAAGAGGAACCCAAACCCAAATTTAAAACATCATAACATATAATTTCAGCAACATAACAATTTGTTGCTCCAACACAACTCCAAAAAAATAAAAAAATAGACAATTATGGATGCAATAAACTAAGTAAACTTCATATTGTTAAGGCTCATGGGTGTTGGAAGTCTATCATTGATGATGTTGTTTGGAAACATGAGCATGAGGTGCATATATTGTTTGATCTAGTGTTGTCATTGATTTCAACATTGTTATTATCACTCTATCATAATTTGGAAGTATTTTTTATGATTTATGCAAAGAGAAAGTTGGTCGAAAAAATGTGGTTGTATAAGAATTTGGCTAAGTATTTCCTCTGGTAATTTTGTGGTTCAGTGCATCAGTTTTTTGGTCCACACTCTACCGCAAGTTTATATAACCCTATGTGATTCTAACTATAGTTTTGAGATCACTAGGTGTAGCTACATTCAAGATTTGGTGACATTTTGTGAAGTATTTTGAAAGATATGAACAACAAAGTTTAGCTTTGTATTTTATAGTCATTCCTTGTAGAGTACATATCAATGTGGGAGATTATGCATTTCTTCATGGATAATTATTTTGTTCTATGATGATGAATATAAGTTAAGAGATTTTGACTGAGTAGGAATTAGAGGGAAAATCGAGTTTTGAAGTTGCACATTTGGTGAATTATATGTACACATGAAGGTTTTGCGTTTAGGTATATTTTTGGGCCAACCTAACACATTTGATGTTTTAGAAAGTGCAAGCAAGTAACTTTATCTTATGTGGGATTTGTATTAGGTCTATGCTGACCTATCTTGATGTAAATTGAATTTTGAATTGAGGCATGAAGTGTGGATAAAATGTTTTGAGGATGAAATGCTTAATTTCATGTGTTACTTCTAATTAGGCCAACCTAATTAAAGTTACACTTGATATATATAAGAGATTAACTTTGAATTTTGGAGTGTGAAGAAAAAAAGAAGAAGCATAGGATAATGAAAACATAGGAAATTGTATGCAAGTATTGAGTGATATATGATATGTATGGTGCTTCACCTACATGTGTGTGATGCAAAATTGAGTAGATTGTGAACAAAGCATAGTATTGATTCAAATTAGTGTGAAGATCATTTTGTACTTTATTAGAAATGTAATCCAACATATGACAAATGCTATTGTATCAGTTCAAATAGGTTGTATAGCCATCCCTTCTTTGTTCCTTCTCTTTCTTGATGAGCAGTGAGTTCACTTGGACAATGAGTCCACCTGGAAGTGAGCCTTTTTGTAATATACTATATACGAGTATGATATATTGTGAGCTAACCCTCGCCGTGGTTTTTCCCATTTTGGGTTTTCCATGTAAAAATACTAGTGTTCATGTGTCATGTAATCTTGTGGTTATCTTCATGCTTTCATATATCTTTGAAGTTATATATTCTGATAATTGGATGGCTTATAATTAATTTGTTTAAAGGAATGTTGATTCACCCCCCCTCAGTATTCTGAGTGTTCAACAATTGGAATTAGAGATTGGATCCTTGGAAGGAGCTTGACCACTTTGGGAAGATCTTAGAATTTGAACACATGGCTAATAGAAAGTATCATATTCCTCTGGAAGAAATTCTTGTTGTTGAATACATAGAAGAAGAATGCATATTTGGGAAAGATGGAGAACTCAAAGTTTCTCTTGAAGATCTTAATAGAGTTGAAGATGAGAATAGAGATCTGAAGGAAAATCTAAAAGAGGAAAATGAGTGCATCAGAAAACTAAGAGAGAAAATAAAGAAATTCAAAGAAAGGCATAAGGAAGTCAATGAACAATTAAGGCAAGAAAATTTAAAGACATAATTGGGCTGAGAATACAAGTGGAAGAAAAGAAGATAATTAATGAATGCTTGAATACAATGGTAAAAAGAAAGATTGATAAGTGTACTGGACTTGAACAAGAAGTGGTAAATCTAAAATCAGATTTGGAGAAAAAAAAGAGGATATGAAGATAAATTCAAAGCAAGTTCTACAATGTTTGATGAGTTGATTACTAGGCAGAAAGAATCTAAAGACAAGGGTGGTCTAGGACATCAAAAAGGAGAAAGCTCTAAAGTAGATCAAACATCTAATGCAAAAAGAATCAATGAACCAAAGAAGACTGAAGATAAGAGGAACTATGGAAAGTTCTAGAATTAGAGAGATAATGCTAGAAGACCTCCTATCAGACAACCAAATGCTCAAATGTACTCTTATTTTAATGGTTTTTTCTATTTTTGAAATAAATTTAGACATAAAGTTGTGGAATGTAGAAGCATAATGAAATAGAATGCTTGATCCTTTACTAGTCAATTCTTTACATGCAAGAAATTTGGACATAGAGCAAATGAATGTAGAAGTCAAATGATGAATGGATACAAAAATGGTAGAATGATTCAATATTTCAATGATTATTTCTACACATGTTATGGATTTGAACATAAGGCTAACCAATGTAGATCAATCTAATGAATGGAAGGAATATAATAATCAAAGAAATATCACATGTAACAATTACAAAAGGATAGGAAATATTACTAAATTTTGCAGAAGCAAAAATACAAGAAAGGACAATCCAACAAGAAAGAATGAACCAACCAAAAATATTGATTTGGATGAAGTGAAAAAGGAAATGTAAAAGATTGGAGGAAGAAATAAGAGACTGGGGATAAGCGAGAATCTGTACCAATCTCCGATATAAATGTTTCCTCTGGTAACTAAGCCTAGGGTTGTGGCTTAGGGGGAGCTTTAATGAAAATCCCATGTCCCTTGCTAGAAAATAGGTGCTTGAGATATAGCACGAAGATATGTCATGGAGAATGAAGTTCTTAATCTAAAGGAGAAAATTGTGGAGGAAAATATAGTAATGTGGCAATTTATGGAGCTTGAAAAGATGATTGTGTATGCAGACTGTAGGGTTTCCATTTTTTGTTAGAAGCACTTATTGCTAAAATGGGTGAAATAGAATAGTTAAAAGTGTGCTTGGGAGGAAAAAATCATTTTATTAAATGCATTCAAAGGAGAAAAGGGGAGAAATAAATAATTTTGAAGGGTTTGAATCATCTCCAAGTTGTAGAATCACAAAACCTACTTCATCGGGCAAGGAAAAGGTACTTCACAATCTCTATAGATTCTAAATTTCTGGAATTATCAGTTAAAAGTAATTTAAATGCAATGGTGTTATTGGAAATAGTAGATATCTCTCAAATAATGCAACCTTAATTTAGAGGGAACTTCACAAAAAGCTTTGAAAATGATCTCCTAGGTGCATTTTCACAAATTCCTCTTGGGGTCCTTCCTACGGAAGATGTTGGGAATTACATTCATGGAAGTTTTGAAGAACACACCTACAAACAGTTACATAATTTAGGGATAGAAGAATTGATTGGAGAAGATTACACCTTGCAACTAGAATACAAGATCTTGATAGAGAAGAAATTAGATGTGTGGCACTAGTTTCCATACTTTGGCAATGAGGAGAGATGTATTAGAATGGCATTGAGCATAATAAATTATTATTTCATGTGGATTGATGGTCTCCACATGATAACCAAAGATGTGATTAGAGAAATCACTGGTTTATGGTCCACCATACTAATTCCAGTAAGAAAATCTAGCAAGAATAAAGACATAATGTTGCAAACAGGTACTACAATAAACCCTATTAGAAATCCAATAGTTCAATATACAACTATGATCACTACACTTAATGGTTTCTTTTCAGGTGGTTCTAAGATGGGAGGTAACTTAGGAGGCTCACTAATTAAAGGAGATCCAATTTGTGTGTTTATAACCTCAATTGAGTTACCTAGATGACCTTCTAGTGAGGGGGAATCTAATGTGAATTTAACACCTTCATTTATGCCATCCATCTTACTGCTTATTGAGAGAAATGTAGCATTGAAAGAGGGAGAAACAAGATTCTCAGAAAGCTCAATAATTGGGTTTTCTAACACCAAAATACCTTTGTCACAAGTATTGGGAGAAGAGCAACTATGATTGTCATGATTGTCTATGCTTGCATCCTCTTGTACCAAAGCTTTAGTGGATGATCTAGGTGAGATAAAGTCTTCAAGGGCCTCATCTAACATGTCAGTCATCACAACTAAACGGTTTGAAGGGTATGCTTTCTCCAAGGTTAACAATTTTTTTTTGTTTGTTTGATGTTTTTGGTTTTTATTTATGTTTTATAATGATTACAAAATGTAAAGTAATCTATCTAATCTATGAAATGGTGCTGAAAATAAAGGAAAAGTACATAATATAATACTATCCTCAACTAAAATATGCAAGAAATGTTTTCCAAAATGCTACAAGATCTAACTAAAGAAGCAATAAATTGAATTCAAAAATAGACTAATTCAAGAAACTAATTCTCATATTTGAAAACAACAATAAAAAATACAAAAGAGAGGCTAAAAATTACCCAAAAATTTGTCTAAAAGGTCTATACATGGACTCATTCACCCATGGGCGAACGGGTCATTACTTAGGGTTTCTTAAAATTGAATTTTCCAAGATCTTTTATTTTATGTGTTTTTTGTTTTTTATTACAAATAGGGGTTTTTATAATAAGTTTTCTAGAATAAAGGTGTCTAAATGCAAGCTCAAATAAGGTCAAATGATGAACTAAATGACTATTTTTAGAATGCAATTTGAATCAAAATCTAAACTTAAATTATTGAATGATGATCTTGATGCAAGTACAATGAATGTAGATCTAATGCAATTTTCCAAAAAAAATTTATAAATCTAAAGGATACAAACATGCAAATTTAAGCCTAAAATACAATGTTCACTAATGCAAATTTAACGAACCCTAAATGTAATGCAACTAATGTAAACCTAATGAAAACTAGTGTAACACTCAGATCTATGGTTGAAATGGACTCCAATTTTTAGAATTTTCTTGTACAAGGTCGGGTTCACCAAAATGAAATGAAGAAAAATAGGGTAGGGTTCAAAACACGTAGGGTTTTATACTAAATTTGGAATGTTTCACCAAACTTACTATAAATAGAAAGAGAAAATTGAGGTCTAATGAACCTAGCTAGGGATAATTAAACTAGTAGAGGATGTTGAATGGATAATTTCAATGGTCATAGAAAACAAGAAGATAGGAGAAGTAAGAATATATGCTGAATTTAGGGAGATAAATAAAGCATGCATATATAACCTATTTCTTACTCCTTTTACAAAAAAATTATTGGAATTAGTAACATGTGGGGAAATATATTCAGTCATAGATTTTTTGGATATCATCAAGTTAAAATTAATGAATAGGATCAACCAAATATCACTTTTGCAACTAAATGGGACTTGTACATGTACACTTAAATCATGTTGTTTGGTCTTAAAAATGTACTAGCATAATTTTTTAGTATAATAATGGTGAATATATTTAAATATTTTATTCATGACTTCTTGGAGGTATATCTAGATGACTGGATAATCTATGGACTCATCAAAGACCATGCACAAACACTCAAAATAATGTTTAATAGATGTAAGCGCATTTAGAGCTCCTTAACTTTAAAAAAAATGTATGTTTTTGGCACCTTTTGGTATCTTACTAGGAAACATTATATGTAAAGGACTACTAGTGGACCCATTGAAGGTAATACTGATAATTAAACTACCACCTCCGAAGTCAACACAAGAGGTAAAAATGTTTCTTAGATAAACATGTTATCACCACAAATTCATAAGAGTCAATGTGGAAATTGTAGCACATTTTAATAGACTTAACAATGCCAAACCTCTTTTGATTCTATGAAATAGAAAATTTCAAAAGCACCAATCCTAATATTTCCATATTGGAAAATTCCCTTTCATGTTCATGTGGGGACATCTAGGATTGATATAGGGGTATTATTAACACAAGAAAAAGGGAGTAAAGATCACCCTATATCTTTTTAAGTAGGCAGTTATCTAAATTAGAGAAAAAATACAAAACTATAGAAATGGAAGCTTTCACAATGATATATGCTCTACAAAATTTTAGGCGCTAATTATTATCAACACCATTTACTTTCTTTACTAACCATTAACCATTGAAGTACCTAATAAATAGACCAACCATTTAGGGTAGGATATGTAGATGGCTACTCCTATTCTATGAGTTCAATTTCAAAATAATAGTCTAACATGGGTAAAACAACCAAGGATTGTATTACTTGTTTAGGGCAAAAATAGGGGATGAACCTGATAGTCAATAATAATATCGTCCTGGCACAAATCTATTCAGAAGAATTGTCGTACTTAAGGAGTTATATGACATATCTAGTTTACTATGTATAGAAGAATACCCATTGGATATGACACCACAAGACAAATAGACTCTCATGTTGAAGGCTTTACCATATGCATTAATAGAAGGGGAATTGTGTATTTTAAGTACAAATGATATTATGAGAAGAATTGTATATGAGCATGAAGGGTAGGTGAATGGAAATGTTATACATAAAGGGGGTCAAAAGTCGCCATTTTTTTTTTTTTTGAAATCAACTAAACTTGAACATGGGTGAGTAGTTTGAGATTCATGCACTCAAAATTTGAAGATATGACAAGAACATGAATTGTAGTACTTTGAATCTAGTTTCTAAACTACTACTTTTTTCAAAAATAGTTATGGTTAAGAGGATGGAATTTTGCAAACACACGAAAGTTCTTATTTTTCTCACTATAATATAACATAGTTTCTAGTGTGTGCCCCCTCTTTTTTGGTTGCATTCAATATTTTTAAAACCGATTGATACAAACATAGCTAAGAGTGATAGTAGAAGTTGTATTTTTTTTTAAAAAATTATTGAATTCTTTTTGTGATTTTTCAAAGCGGGTGAATCCTAAAAAGTTGCATCACTAAGCATGTGTGTTAAATAAATTGCACAATAATAATCGAATATACAAAAAAAAAAAAATCAAAGTGTAAAAATTGAAGTGTAAAATAATCTTTTTTTCTAAATGGTGATAGGAAGATAAATGTTTATAAAGAAAAATTGAGACATATGTATCTTAGGAATATAGAAACATCCATCTCTCTATCGCACTCCCCCTCTCTATCTCTCACTCTCTACTTCATTTGGATTCTCCACAATATTGAGAATTTTCTTCTCTTTGCACAATTGGATCTATTTTCTATGTAGCAGTATAGTAGCATAAGAGAATTTCATCTAAATACTGCCACCAGTTGAGATTTCCCACTTCTTGGACAACAACATACCCTAATTAGCTATATAATCAACTATGATAATATCTTTTAAAATAAATTATGGTATGTAGAAATTTGCACTTCAAGATCATTTTTTATCCCAATTACATTTACTTCATGAGAATCCATGGTGAAAAAAATTTCGTAAGACTTTGAAACTTTCAATCCTAATTGGTTTATGATTTCCGATGGCATCACATAGCTCGATGCCCCAAAATCTAACATACAATTATGTACCAACCAACCATTTATTAGCAAAGATGCGTAGAATGCTTCAATTACGTGTTTGTTACTTGTATATATAGTGGCTTAGTAAGTCTTAGGTACCTCTTGTACACTAGATTGATCTACCTTATCTTTGGGAACAAATGTAGGTTTACTTGGCAAATCAAAAATAGCAGAGAGATTGATATAAAGCAATTCCCTTTCTCTATGTTTAGGGATCCTTAGCAACTCCTTAACTATAACTTGAAATTTAAATTAACTCAATGCTTGAGCTATGTCAATTGGTTGGTGTGTTAGCAAGAGAGTGGATAATGGAATATTCATAGCATTAGTGTCAAGAATAAAAAGGAGTTACATGATCACTAGCAAAAACTTGCTTCATGTTGACTGCATTCCAACTCCCTCGATTACTTTATGTTTCTCATTTGTTGCTTCAATAACTTGCTTATGTTTGGCATTATTTGTAGTAGCCTTTGACTTTTTTACATTAGTGGTTGGAGCATCAATGATCTTATCCTAAGGAACATATTTCTTCTATAGGGATGCATCTGGCAAATGCATCTTCTTCCTAGGTGGTGAATTCCCTATAGTCCTATTTGCATTTATTTTCATATTATTATCTTTTATTTTCCTTTCCATATTTTTGTAGCTAGCATATCTAGGATAGCCACACCTCCAACTTGACTTGTGCCAACTACTTGCCTATTTTGTAGCTAATAATTGCTTTGGACCTACAAGATGCTACTTTAGTGAGAGATTTGATATCTTCATTGGTTGGTTTTGCTCTCTTATACCTTTTTTCTCATTTGTTCTTTGAGTTAATTGACGTATTTCTTCAATAACTCATATGGAGCACAATGATTTTCATGATTATATTGAAAGAATCCCTCACCCTCATATACATCAAATTGATCAATGTTAGCATCCTCATAATTCTTAGCTGCACCTTCATGTTCTTGGAATCATTTTTTTCTTCAAGTACTATAGAAAATAGAACATTTTTATTGATTGTAAGGCAAGTAACATATGTCACACTAGAATGAATCTTGCTAAAGATTCATGTGATCCCTCCTCATGGGATTAGGGTTCTATATCTTTTGGCATCCCTAATTTGTACTCCTTGGGACCATTTTCTTATCATTTTCTTCAAGTCTCTTAGACCAATCATAATTGTAAGTTCTATTATGCAATCTTTTCTTTTTATTAAAGTGTGTGGTAGTATTGTTAGAAGACACCACTTTCTCATTATTTGCAACCTTATATGAGAAATCCTCCACGGACCCCATTAACTTGTACAATTTGCCCTTAATAGTGAGGGGATTACTAGAAGTTGTTGCACATTATTTCTAAATTATTACATCAACCCTTTTGCTATCATTACTAAATTCTCTAAGGTTACTCTATATTGATAGCCATGGCATAAGGTTTCCTCAATGTTTAATGGTTCTTGTCCTATAAGAAATAGCTCAATTTTGAACAAAATACTCTACAATATAGAACAAGGCACATAGGTTCATTTGGCCTCGCATAGGGAGGAATTTTCCTTTTGATTATAATAAACTTGTTGAAATCAAAAATTATCTCATTAACCCCTTTCTTTATAGTAGTTAGCTCATTTTGTTGCAAACTTTGACTCCACTATTTCTCTATAGTGCAGTTAAAAAACCCTCATAAACTCGTTTAATGGGCCTATGCTACTATCAAGAAGAAATTTATACTTTCTTTTAATGACTGCACAAAGAGCTTCATCATGGCATCGTCATCTTGTGTTTTGTAATTATCTTTCACATCAATGAAATGCCTCAAGTGGTCTTCACCAGTGATAACATTGTTACCTTGCAATTTTGACACTTTTCACATAATATTAGCTAGAATGAGATTAGGATAGTAAGGAATGCCATAAAATTATATTTTTCTATATCTTTCTAATCCTAATGGCAATCTCACTAGAGAAAATCTCTGAGCGAGTCTTTTGGGGTTGACCGCTATGTTTTGTCTTATATTTTGTTGTTGGAGGTTTTTCCGATTTTTCTATAAATTATGCACTTGCTGATTTAAAAAAAATTGAGCATTATATTGATTCACATTCTTTTGTTGAGTAGGCATTTAAACTATTTTGCAGTATTCTGATTCACGTACTTTGTTGAGCAGCATTTAAATTTTGGTTCATTTGTTGGGTCAATTGAACAAATTGAGATTGTTGCAATGCAATTTGTGCTTCTATCTCATGCAACCTTTGTAGTCCTTTAATTATATGGATATCCCTTTTCCCTATGCTCATTTCCTAATTGAGATGAAGTAAGAGAATTGTTATGCCAATTTCCCCTTTGATTCATGTCTACATTTTCTCTATGCAGATTCTAGGATGCATCTCTATTTCTCATATCAACATTTGTCTCAATCTAAGCCTACCATAGCCATGTCTAAGGGTTCTCGTACTAGTTCTAATCTTATTATCAGTTGAATCATCTGATGTATATTGATCATAACATTTTGATATATCTCTTCTACTTGAACAATCTACTTTTTTAGTACTTTGAGAATTATACAAAGATGACATACCTAGATTATTGGACTTCCACTATTCTTGTCATCTCCTCACATCAGGATAAATTATATTAGGCATCTCTTAACCTTTGCACCATTGATCCCTTTCCATCTATGTTATCTTACTCTCGCAAATTATTTCCCAAGTCAACCCTTAACACATTCATCACTCCTTAAGTTAGGAAAAAATAACCTTTATATCAATAAGGTCTATATTGTATACCAACCAAGGACTAGTCCTCATGGCTGTACTATGGTTACTAATTAACCTAGGTCTTCAAATTGACCTTTGATTTAAACTTTGCCTGGCAACAGAACCTGTTTGTATGTGATCTGAGTTGTAGGTCCCAAATCCCTAAGGTTGGATAGCCTTCTAGGTGCCAAGGGTGTCAAACCTGAGAACTACATACATAAAGTCTATATTCAGGTTAGGCAACTAAGGACCAATTGTTAAGGTGAGTGAGACATCATTCCCTTCTGGCTCTACTAAACCAAGGTGGGAGTCCCTAAGACGTTGCAATAGATATTATCATAGAAGCACATCACTCGCCCTGACACAAACCATACCCATTAAAATAGATATTATCATCTATATGGTTGTCACTTTGTGCATATCATATATGCTAGTTTAGGGAACTCAAGGTTAATAACCTTACTAAAATAGACGAACTACCATATGAGTTTCTGAGAAAAAATTCTTTCAACATTTAATTCACTTTATTTCTTTATGTATACTTTCCTCTAAACAGCCTTCCAACTCTGATCTTAATGATTTTCTTTTTTGATTACTTCTGGAGCTATGATGATTATTTTGATCTCCTTGGACAACTTTCTCTTGTAAAACCTCTATGCTCAAGAATCTCCAGATTTAAGTAGAACTAACAGGCAAGGTAGAGCAGGGGATAAAATGTCATAATGGAGGGTTGAAGCAGTTTGCATAATTCCTCTCAAGGTTTTCTATACATTATTTTTTATTTCATATTTTCTTGCGTCAGCAGAATTTTCAATTGTATCATTGTTTCTATTCTGACTGTCCTTTTTTTAACCATAACCACCATGTCTCTTACAGCCTTGACAACGAATGCACTAAATAATGCAGTTCTAAAAATTATGTATCTTTTCCTTTTCAGAGCAGTTTACATGATCATAGCAGAAAGGTTCAAGCTGACATCTTGATTGTATGGAAGGATTAAAAACACTCAAGGGGATTCCATCAGAGGTATAATGAAAGGAGAAGATGTTTAAAAATGATATGATCACGCGTTAGAAACTAGTTCAGGAATGCATTATGTATAGTCAAGAAAATTACCTGATCAGATGAAAGGAAACTATCTGCCCAATTAATGTCCAATGGCAGATAAGAAGATACAATTTAATGTAAATTGTACACCAACTAAAATAAATCTCGAATGCAGATAACCTGATGAAGCAGATTTCTTTCTCATTGCCTCATAGTGTTTCAGTTTCTGTAGATGAACCCAATATAGAAAATGGCTAAAGGCAACAATATGACCATATTTTGTAACAGAAAAATTATCAGTGTGGAAGAGATGAAAATGTAATTTTAATGCTAAAAATTTCAAGGAAACTCAGTGGCTTCTCAACAAAGAACAGAAAAGAAAAAGAAAAATGGCTAAATTTTACCTGGACTTATTGGCTTTGCTGCTTGATCCACCAAGTTTTCACTCTCACATGTTTCCTTGAATTGCATATTTTCGTACTCAAACTGTCTATGATAGCACTTAGCATGATCTCATTCTGATTATGGATCATGGAGTGTGATGCAAAACATTGATGAAGAAAAAGTATACACAGTCAAATCCAGAAATAAAAAATGATCTTATTATATTAAGTACATGGTTACAGATATAACAGCCAAGATGACAAATTCTTCCAATTTCAAAAGAAAGCAGATGTGATGCCTATGTAGCAGATTTTTACAATATCAAAACCAGCATGTGGAAGGAATGACTGAACAGATCCTCATCTAGCAGTGAAATAAATGAAATATGCAGATTTCAATCCTAGAACAGTTGCAACTTGCAATGTTCTGACAAGTACCTGACCACAGAATAAAAGCAGAGACACTTCCATGGGCTGCTTCTCAAATGTTCTGATTAAGAGTAGACCACAAAACTTAATACCTAACAAATGACTACCTACCTGCTATTAATGTTTCAGATCAGATTGCAGTAACCCCGAACTCATAACAAAGGCAACCAACTAGAAATTATAAATCTAGTAATTAACATATGACTTCGTGAACAATTAGTTGTGCTACAAATTGGCTGCACCATAACAAAATAATGTGCAAAGGATTATGATCATAGCATAGAAAGTTTATGTCTAAGAAACAGAGGCTCCAGGTTTAATGAGCTGATAGATTTAGACTGATTTAGTTACTTAATGAGCTGATAGATTTTGTTACTTAAAAAAGAAAGATGCAGGTGTAAACTATTATCTATAATCTTTTGTTACTTAATGAGCTGATAGTTTATGTCTAAGAAACAGAGGCTCCAGGTTAAATGAGCTGATAGATTTTGTTACTTAAAAAAGAAAGTCGCAGGTGTAAACTATTATCTATAATCTTTTTGGTAATGAGCTTCACTGAAATGTGACGAAACCAGATCCCGTCATGTCATATTCATGAAAACACAAGAAAGAGGTTATGAGAAGGCAACAGCCAAAATGAAAACTTCAAACTTGCTTGGGGTTGACATTTCCAAAATAAAGTAATAGTAGTTAGATAATCTTTTCTCAGACATCATACATCACTGATATAATTGGAGATACCTCAAAAAGGGTATCTGACCATTCACATTAAAGCCAGAATCAATAGTTGTGGAAGGATACAAATTCGGTGTCCATTGGGACAATTGCTCAGATGCTGTATTTTCTAGCTTTAATAGAATATGAGTTTTCATTTAAATCTGATGCTCATGCTTTTTGGTGGAATATAAAACGCAGTTCTCCCAGAAGACAACAGAATTGTGATGTTTGTTTGTAATTTGTTTTTATACTAATGTGCAATAAAAATCACAGAATAGTCATTTGCAAATTCAGTCCTGGCTTCTAAGAGAATTGGCAAATCTCCCAAACAGAAACAGATTACAATGACTTGGTGATTCTCATTTCAAAATGGAAACATTAAAGGGACCCTTGTATCAGATCTGTATCACTTCTGTAAGTCTTTATTTGCTTTAGTGAACTTAAGGAATTGAAACTCTCTGTCCTTACTAATTTTTTGATTTTATTATCAATAATCAGTGTTCTTTGGCAAGTTAGCATAGACTCACATCCAGCCTGTATGAGCAGTTGCACTGTTCCATACCCACTGAAATATATTTCTTCGGGAATCTAGCAGGAACCCCAGTGTTACTCCAAGTTTCCGGGATGGGAACGGCAAGGGACAACAGGACGAGTCCCCAAGTTTCCAATTTTTCAGGCCAAATTTGGGGACGGGGGGGGAGAGGGGGCTATATAAAATATAGAAAAATTTAAAATATATAGGGAAAGTTTAAATATTCATATGAAAACATGGATAAAGCATGCATATATACATTATAGAAACTTAGCATATAACATTTGTGTTACGAATTCACTTTCAATACTCAATATGCATTCAGAATTCAGAATTCATTGTGAATATGCATGTGATATTAAACAATAATATACTAGTTATAAACGTATAACAAAATGCCCAAAGCCTACATTGCAGCCATATAGTTTTTTTTTCAATTACAATATGAAAATCAAAATAAAAAAAACATAGTACACTGCTGCCGTTCCCTGGCCATCCCCTGTCCCCGGGAGGGGATGGGGGGATTTAGACCCAGGGACGCATCCCCAGGTAAACACTAAGGAACCCCCATATAATTAATCACTAGCTTGATCATTTGACAGAATCAAGTGAATGATGCATATAAACAATTAACACGTGTCCACAGAATTAAGAAGCATCAATATAAACAGTTTAAGGGATGGAAAGTCTACAAAATAAGTGAACGGTTGAATGCATGTCTAGTAGAGTTTCTATGGGAGTATGTTAAGCATCGAGTTATTACAAGACAAGAAGAGATTTGTAGCAACTTTTTGACACTGATGTGTCATAATGAATATAGAAATACTAAATAAAATGTACTGATCATTCTCCCTTCCAAATGAATTTTAAAACTGACTTGAAATTGCACTCATACTGTTCCCATATTTACATTCTAATGCAAATTCAATTAAGGAATCTACATACAACATTATAAAGACTATCAACAATTTATGAAAATACAGAGGATGTCAATCCTAAAAATTGACAATTGCACATTTCATGTGCAAGATGGAAATAATAGATCTCACAAGTGATGCACAATCATTATCTCACCATTCTCATTCCAAGGTGAAATGCACCAATCCTCGTTCCCTCCAGAGATATGCATTCTGAACGAACTGAAGTGAGGTCATGAATGTACTGGCATGAGAAGTAGACCATAAATCCAAATTCCATTTAAGAAATCTAAAATCATCACACATCTAGCCGAGGTTGGAAACAAAAACCGTTAAAAATGTGTAGATGAGGATCAGCTAGCTCTGGACAACATTGCATCCAGTTCCAAGTTTGGCTTGAGAGGTCATAGACTAACATTTTAGGGTATTTCTTGCTAGTGAAATAAATAAGAACCCCATGGCCAACACAAGCAAATCGTCTTGACAAAGACATCAGAAATCCATCACAAAATTCTTTAGATAATCCACCAACCTTTATCCATTCTGCACTGGCTTCATTAAGCTCCCACATTCCAATTTCTGTTGTAATACCAGAATTCCCTATTCCTCCGATCAGGATCAACCTTCCTTTATGATCCATGAGTTTTACAGAAGTCAAAAAAGCAGGCATAGGAGCACAAATTCGGAACCAAGACCCATTACGAACATTGAAGCCTATGATATTCCATGGAGCCTGCCCTATCACACAATATAAGATTCCACGACTTATTGCTCTCCATGGAAATACAGGTGCTTCTACAAGGAAACTTCTACTTCTCATCCAACAATTAGTTTCTGAATCATACACCTCAGCTGTAAGTACAAATTGATCAATATCTCCAGAAACAAGTTCAGATCCTGCCAATACCATCTTAAAGGATCTTGTAATCTTTTCTACCACCAGACCAGCAACCAGAAAGAAGAATTTCAAGAGACCTGGAGGCCTAGGCAACACTCTCCACAATTTGGAGATGGGGTTGCATATATACAAACTATTTATATTGTTTGCCT
>VDFB02281492.1:946362612-946378937 GCA_007258455.2 Sequoia sempervirens
AAACAAAAGGTAATAGATGCAAAAGAAAAAGCGTATGGCACATACATGATATCTATGCATGATATCTATTCATTAATCACACATTTTAAATCTACTTCATCATTCAAAAACTGTATACGATATACCAGCCATTTTAGGGAGTCAACGAGGCAATAAATGCAATCAAGTCAACACAATGAGCTACAGGAATATAAAAGTATTATGCTACAGGATATCCCCATAAAAGGTTTCAACAAAGTTTAAATAGCCATGAAATAACAAAAGTAAAGACATTAAAAGTTTATCATAACATCCAAATTATGAGCACATTTTAAGCTCATCAAATAATATGTATAACCTTGTTGAATAGTGTGAATGATAAAGCAATGGTGTTATAGTTAGTAGATGGCATTCTATGTTCTCTTGCATTGCTTCGTTCTAGACAATCAGTCATTTGTGTGTCTTGAATAATAAAGTAATTATTTAAATAAATTTTAGGTGGTTACTTTAGGTTTCATACTATTCAAGTTCATCTTGTATACATGTTGTGTTACTTTAGATCCTTATATTAATTAAATTATGTTCTTAAGTAGATCATAGGTGCATTTAATTTAACATAACATACTTAATCACAATGTTGCATCTAAAAGAATTTGGGATAGTTTTAATTACATCACATAAAACATGTTAAATCATGGATACATTTATTAAATATTCCTACAAATTTTATTTCATAAATAACATTTCCATTTAAATTAAAACAAATAAGCATACATAAACAACCATTAAATGATCATATATGTGTGTGTGTGTGTGTCTGTGGAGATGAAAAAATTATCCCATTTTGCTTGCTTTATTTGGGATTAATTGATGATAAATATGGCTTAATCAGGCCTTGATTTGGTGTTGTGAGGTGTTTTACACATCCACACTAGGTCTTGGACCCTTGCAAACTAAATAAAATGCATTTAATGATGTCTTGTAAAGGTGTTGTAAAGTGTTGTAAAAGACCTTCACACTTCTCTAGACTTAATGAACCCATTTTTCCCTAAATCAAAATTATTAAATATATTTAAATGCATTATAATGTTAATCTAGAAGGGTGATCCCACAATAGTGGTTTAAAATTTTTGGCCTATTGGGAGATTTTTGGATGCTATGGATGTGATGCTTATATGTGGTTCTCATTGATTTCAACACTATTAGCATTTGGTGTATCTATTGTTGTATATATTGAGGATATTGAGCAAAAGTGTTCTACGTTCCTAGTGGAATTGTGCAAGTCATAAAGGCATTTTGTTCTGTATGTAAAAGATTAGTCAATGTGGATTAAATGGTTTATTGTTGAGTATGTCTGGATCATCTACCAGAAGTTTCAGAGGTCCACCTGAAGTTGTTTGTGAGTTATGGTCTGACAGTGTTTTACTGGTCTCTGTTAGTGTTCTTGAATGAAGATTGTGTGATTCTAGTTATCTCAGTTGTTGTAGATGTTTCTCTATTATTTCTTGGTGTTCTTAGATGTCTCTAGTTCATTCTCTATCTTTTTGGTACGCCCACTTGATCCGGTGAGCTCATGTTTGAAGATCTTTTCTTGCGCATGTTCAGTTTTTGATGTTCCTGGCTGACATGTTGATGATAGCATGTTTCATATGTTCGAGGTGTAATTAATTAGAGTTATTTTTTGTTGGAGATATTAATTTGGGTCTCCGCTATGTTTTCTCTGACCTTGGTGGGTTCACATTAAAATTTAGTTGTTATTTTGGGCCGACATTGCAAATATAATTTATTTTTCTTAGCTGGCCATGTTGTCATGAAATCTCCTATAGCGGATATTTAAGAGCGATTGTGTGATCGGTGGAATGTATGCCTCATTTTCTCCTATGTTTGTATGTGTGAATATCATTACTGAGCAGAGTGTGAAGAAGATTGTGTGAAGTGTGAAGAAGTTTTGAGCTTAATTGGAACTATAATTAGGCTTGAGTAGAAGCTATTTTCTTAGTTCATACCCTCTATATTTTTAATCCAACTTTGTTGGGTAGTAAGCCCTTTTTGTAATTGAGTAGTGAGCTCTAGGAAGTGTGTCTAAATGCATGTGCATTCCCCTTATTGTTTTTCATTATACTTTTAGCAGGGTATAATCTTGTGGACTAAAATCCACCATGGTTTTTCCCCTAACAGGGTTTCTGCATAAAAAATACTGGTGTTCTTTGTCTCTTTGATGTGTTAATTGCTTGTGGTTAATTGTTCATTCATCAAATTTGAGAGTAAGAATAAGTTAAGTTATAAATTTTTTGAATTTATGTGACAACTGATTCACTACCTCTCTCAGTTGTTTGTCCTTGTTTTTCCAATAATTGGTATTAGAGCTATTTCTTATGAATAATTCTAATAGCTTAAGGTGATCGGGATGGCAACATTCAAGAAGGAAAGTCCTAGATTTGATGACACCAACTACTCACTGTGGAAATTCAAGATGCAATTTCATCTTTAGTGCATTGGTGATGCTTATTGGAAGATTACAAGAGATCAATATACTATTCCTCATAATGGTCCCTCCTCTACTAATGGGATCAAAGATGCTAAAAGTAATACTGGAGCTATGGAAGCATTGGTGAGCACTCTAATAGATTCAAAGATGGCTAATGTGATAGGTCTGTAGACAAATCATGAGATATAGACAAAGCTAGAAAATTTGTATGAAGGAGATACATAGGTGAAGATGGCTAAGCTACAGAGCTTAAAAGGAAAGTATGAGAATATGAAGATGGGTGAAGATGAAAATATGACTTCTTTTATGCATAGAGTAAATGAAATAGTGCTTAGTATTAAATGTGTTGGTGGTTCAGTGAGTGAGGATGAAATTGTGGCTAAGATACTCAGATCCTTGCCTCCTTCTTACAAAATGAAGGTTCATGATATTGAGGAATTTATTTTTGTAAACAAAATGAAAAGAGATACACTAATAGGGAAGCTTGCTACTTTTGAAATAAGTGAATTTGGTGAATCTACACCAAAAACTAAATCTGCATTCAAAGATACTATATCCAAAAGTTACAGGAAAAGATACAGTCTGAGAGAGAGCTCCATAAAGATATCTAAATATGATGAAGAACTAAAACAACTCGAAGACAAAGAAAGAGAAGTACAAGAACTGGAAGCATTGATTACAAAGTAAGAAGGAAGAGGAAAAGGTAAGTATGAAGATGTATTTCCTATTAATTTTTTTTCATGTAGTAAGATAGGTCATTTTGTATCAAGATGTTCTTAAAGAGTTCCTAGATCTAAGCCTAGAAAACCTAGATTCCAAAAGAGATGCTTCTTTGCTAAAGAAGCAGTAACTGATGATGAGTCTGATAAAGATGATGTAAATGAAGATGAATGGGATTTCATTGCTACCATTGAAAATAAACCCATGCCTAGTGAATCTATTGAAGATAAGAAAGCTCTTGTAGCCTGAGTTTAGGAGAAAGATGAGTGGGTCATTGATGGTGGATGCTCACATCATATGACCGGTGATAAAAGAAAGTTTGCGAGTCTAGAGAAGTATGATGGTGGGATTGTAAGATTTGGAGATAACAATGATTTTGTGATTCATGGAAGAGGTTATATTCGCCTTGGTGGTTAGGAAAACACTGATGAAGTTCTCTATGTTGAAGGCCTAAAGCATAACTTGTTATGTGTTGGATAGATGGTACAAAAGGTATATGATCTGCAGTTCAAGAATGAAAAATGTAAGATTCATGGGAGTTCTGGAAACATGATTGCTAATGGTGTGAAAACTAAAGGTAATATTTTTCACTTGAATACTGCTAGTAGAAGTTGTTTAATTTCTCTTGAGGGTATGTGTAGGATCATCATGGAAAAATAGGCCCTTAAGTAAAAATTCAGAAAAGCAGAGTTAGGTAACTTGACGAAAATTTGAATAATTTATCTATATTATTTCAAACTATGTAAGAATAGAATCTGAGAAAATTGAATGTAGTTTTAAACTACTAGGTTTTTTAAATAAAAAAACTATTTGTAAAAAATTTGAAATTTCAAGTAGTGGTACTTCAATTTTAGGAAAAATAAGAAGTAGGTGTCCGTCTAATCAATCCTAACCATAAATAAATGATAATATTTTTATATTTTAGATATAATAGAGGACCATGCCTTGATGTGATTCATTTTTTTTGTAATTTTTCCAAGTAAATAATAATTGTGAATTTTTATTACAAATTTTTAAAAAATATAAAAACTCTGATGTCCTGACCACCTTAACTTGGTCAAACCTCATGAAATTCAAATTCTTTTTTTAATCCTATATTATGTGAATCATAGAATGTGACGATGTTTTGGATTCAAAAATGTGATATTGTTTGAAATCTATAGATATTTTTCAATCAACCTATCAATTAGGACTTTAGTCAATTTGAATAGAAAATGAATAATAACTACTTATTAAATTCAAAGTAAAGTATAATTTATATCGGTGGAAAGTGAGAATCTCCTTTAAAAACCCTTTTGTTTCATCAATTTTGGGTAAAGAAATAGTCATTAGCACATACCCATCATATTGCCATTTTACCCATCATGATCCCTCGACATACCTTTGAGTAGATGAAAGTTGGCTATGTCGAGGAGGTTGTGTCATCTAAACTTTGAAAACATTATCAAGATAAGTTCTACTCAAGCAAGAAGAGATCTGCCTAGGTTAGTGAAGCCTACTAATGTAATTTCCAACAATGTTAGATGGGTACAGAAACTAGAATCTCCTTCTAGAGCAAACAATTTCATTCAAATAATGTGCTAGAACTGCTACATACTAATCTTTGTGGTCCCTCTAGAGTTAGAAGTATTCATGGAGAAAGGTATTTTATGATGGTCACTGATGATTACTCTAGAATGATTTGGTTTTCCTTTTTAAGAGAAATGTGTGAAGCATTAGAGAAGTTCAAAAGCTTCAAGGCCGTGGCAGAAAATGAAAAAGGTTTGAAAATCAAATGCCTGAGATCTGACAGAGGTGGTGAATTCATTTCAAAAGAGTTCAATTCTGATTGTGAAGAACATGGAATTAAAATATGGTTATCTGCTCCTCGAACCCCTCAATAGAATGGAGTTGCAAAAAGAAAGAATAGAACAATTTTGGATGCTTCTAGAACAATGATGATGGAAAGGAGTGTGTCTCAGATGTACTAGAGTGAAGTGGTAAGGACTGTTGTTTATAATTTGAATTGGGTAAATGTGAATGGTAATTCTGGTAAGACCCCTTATGAATTATGGTTCGGTTACAAGCCTACTGTTAAGTATTTCAAGATCTTTGGAAGCAAATCTTATATTAGGAGAGATGATGATATGGGAAAGTTTGATGCTAGAGGTGATGAAGGGATCTTCCCAGGTTACTCCACAAAGAGCAAGGCATATATATCGATGCTATAACAAAAGACTGAGAAAGATTGCTAAGAGTGCAAATGCCATAGTTGATGAGGACTATGTCAAATCATCTAGATGATGCAACTACAATTCAGATGAAGACAACACAAATCAAGGGAAGAACAATCAAACAACGAATCTACTTCAGATTATTCCATATGTTCTGGTGAAGCAACCATAAGTTGAACATTTATGGAAAATCAATTCAGTCAGGAAGCATAGACAAGTACAAGTGTAGAAGAAAATTCAAAAGACACAGAAGTCTGAGAAATTCCCAAGACTCCAAGGTATGTAAAGCTAAATAACTTTGAAAGTAAAATAATAGGAGATAAGAGAAAAGGAGTGCAAACTAGAAGAAAAATTATAGAAGAATATTGTCTAATTTCCAAGATTGAACCTAAGAGTGTCACTGAAGCCTATCAAGATGAACACTAGCTGGAAGACATGAAAGAAGAATTGACATAGATTGAAAAGAATGATGCATGGAAATTGGTTCCTAGTCCCAAAGATAACAATGTGATTGGTACTAAGTGGGTATTCAAAAACAAGCTGAATGAGGAAGATGAAGTGGTCTGGAATAAAGCAAGACTGGTATGTAAATGGTACTCTCAAATGGAAGGTATTGATTTTGAAGAAACCTTTGCCCCTGTTGCTAGAATTGAAGCAGTAAGATTATTTATTGCTTATGCTACTTATAAGAACTATAAATTCTATCAAATGGATGTAAAGTCTGCATTTCTGAATGCAAAACTAGAAGAGGAAGTGTACATTGAGCAGTCAGATGGATTTCAACTAATAGATAAGGAAGATATGGTTTCTAGATTGAAGAAAGCTTTGTATGGAATCAAACAAGACCCCAAAGCCTAGTATGCTAGATTGGAAAAATATCTTCTGAAGCTTGGATTCACTAAAGGTACTACTGATAGTAACTTATACTTCAAATCAGATCATGATAAGGAGTTAATCATAGAAGTCTTTGTTGATGACATCATTTTTGGTAGAGATGATAATCTATACATGAAGTTTGTTGATGAGATGAAGAGTGAATTTGAGATGACTATGATTGGTGAAATGAAATTCTTTTTGGGATTGCAAATTACATAGTTCGACTAGGGGATTTTCATATCTCAATCCAAATATGTGAGAGAACTGTTGAAGAAGTTTAGAATAGAAGACTCCAACCCTGTTGGTACTCCCATGGTAACCAAATGTAAGTAGACTTATAATGATGATTCTCCTAAGGAAAATAAAACCAAGTATAGGTCAATGATCAATGGATTGCTCTACTTGAATCATACTAGACTGTATATTAAATGAATGTTGTATGTATGGTTGCTAGATTTCAAGCTGATCCAAAAGAATCACATGTGACTGCTATTAAAAGAATCTTTATATATTTGAAAGGAATATTTTATTTTGAACTTATGTAAAGGATGATGATATCGTTTTGTGTGTACATTGATGCTGATTGGGATGTAAGATGTGGATGATGAAAAGTACTAGTGGTGGTGCTTTCTTCTTACAAAAGAAGCTGGTGTCCTGGTTAAGTAAATAAAAAAACTCAATTTCTCTATCTACAGCTGAAGCAAAATATATTGTTGTTGCCAATAATTGTACTCAAGTGATATGGATGAAACAGATGTTGAGAGAAATTAGAGTAATATATGAAGAGACTATTGCCATATACTATGACAACTCAAGTGCAATAAATATATCAAGGAATCTAGTGCTACACTCTAAGACTAAACATATACCAATCAAGTTTCATTTCTTGAGGGAGAAAGTGAATAAGAAATAAGTCAGATTGGAGTGTGTGCCTCCCAAAGAATAGATTGAAGATATATTTACTAAGCCATTATCAAAAGAAAATTTTGAGTATCTTAGAGGAATGCTAGGGGTAATTACCCCTCCTAATAAGAACTAAATGATGCATTTACTTGCATCAATCCGTGAGCCTCATTGCTATATTATGATTCAAATTGATGTTTCTGTGGCTTCTACTCATGGGGAGTAGTCAGATGTGTAGATATGTGGTTCAGACTATGTGTATGGAAAGGTCATGGTTACCTTTTCCATTGATTTCAAAGGGGGAAAAGAGTAATATGAAAAATCCCTGTGAAGAGATGTGACAGTTGAGAAGAGAAGTGTAGAAGAAGTCACCATGTTGGGTTGATGGTATTTTTCACATCATGTGTTGCCATCAATACCAAAGGGGTAGATTGTTGGGAGATTGTTGGATGTTGTGGATGTGTTGCTAATATGTAGTTGTCATTGATGTCAACACTATTATAAATTGGTGTATCTATTGATGTATATGTCAAGGATACTGAGAAAAAGTGTTCCAGGTTCCTAATGGAACTATGCAGGTCATAAAGGCATTTTTTTCTGTACATAAAAGATTACCTGATGTGGATTAAAGGGTATATTGTTGAGTATGTCTAGATCATCTACCAAAAATTTTAGATGCCCTCGTGAAGTTCTATGTGAGTTATGGTTTGACAGTGTTTTGCTAGTCTTTGATAGTGTTCTTGAATGAAGATTGTGTGATTCTAGTTATCTCTGTTGTTGTGGATGATTCTCTATTATTTCTTGGTGTTCTCAGATGTCTCTAGTTCATTCTCTCTCTTTATATTTCCACTTGACTGTGAGCCTTCCAAGGATTGAAGATCTTTTTTTGTTCATGTTTGTTTTTCATGTTCTTGACCGGGCATGTTGGATGATAGTGTTGTCAATGTTCTATGTTAAATTAATTAAATTATTTTTGTGTTGGAGATAATAATTTGGGTTCCACTTTATGTTGTGACCAACCTTGCGGGTTCACATTAAATAGCCATTAACTGGGTCAACATTGCAAATATAATTTATTTTCTTGGCCGACTAAGTTGTGATGGAATATCCTATAGTGGATATATAAGAGTGATTGTGTGATTAGTGGAAAGTGTGCTTCATGTGCTTCTATGTGCTTATGTGCGAATATCTTTATTGAGAAAATTGTGAAGAGGGTTGTGCGAACTGTGAAGAAGTGTTGAGCTTAATTGGAACTGTAATCAAGCTTAAAACATAAGCTATTTTCAATTCATATCCTTCGATTTTAATCCAACTTTGTTGGGTAGTGAGCCCCTTTTGTAATTGAGTAGTGAGGTCTAGGCAGTGTTCCTAAATGCATGTGCATTCCCCTTTGTGTTTTTTCATTATCCTTTTAGCAGGGTATAATCTTATGGACTAACATCCATCGTGGTTTTTCCCTAATAGGGTTTCTATGTAGAAAATCTTGGTGTTCTTTGTCTCTAATGTGTTAATTATATATAGTTAATTGTTCATTCATCAGATTTGAGAGGCGATGTTAAGTTAGAAATTTTCACTTATGACAACCCGATTCATCCCCTCTCAGCTTGTTTGTCCTGTTTTTCAATATGACAAACCAGACACCAAATAATTTTTTAAATTGAATATTCACTTTCTGCACCTATAATGGCTAAATTGTGAGGAATTTAAGTTGATGCAACTAGAGTTTCACAAATTTTTCCAGATTCTAAATATATTTCTTTCAAAACTTTTGAATTAGATTGCACTTCTTTTTCCATCTTCCCGAAAACTAGTTTTTCTAGAAAACAATATTTAAAAAGTAGCGCCAATCAGATAATGCATAACCTTTTCCATGAAGACAAAATTGTAATTCTCTCAAATTTAAATTTTTAACTCTGATATCTAGTAAGCTCTAATTAGTTAGATGGTTTTTTTATTGAATATTTTTCTTTTAATGAAGTTCTGTGTCAAACCACCATAATTCGTATATATGCAATCGTATAACGTAACCTTTTGTTATTCAATTTTATTATTTTTGTTGATCAAAGATCAATATCTGGTGCACTCATATTTTTCTAAATTTTGCTTTGAAAATCTTCATTTTCTACATGCAAAATATAGAGTTTGATTTTCAAAGGAAAACCTATATTCACAAAGAAGAAAAATAAATATAATAATTAAATTAAATTTATTGAAAATTATGCTTTTGTGGTTTATAATAAGTTGAATACATACTTACAAAAAATAAATGGAAATGAATTCATTTGATCCTGTAAATAAAAGTTGTTTCTTTGACGCATTTTGACACGCAAAGGAGACCTTATAGGTATGGTTTAAAACTAGCGGGGTTCTATCCAAGGGGGTTTCATCTAAGGTAGTTTGATCAAACCCTATTCAATTGGAATGCTTTAAATGAAAATTTTTCAAGGATTAAATCATTATATTTTCCAAAAATATGTGATTTTAGCAAAAAATTAGAATTTCTCAGAAATTGTAAACTAGCTTTGTGGGATCACCTAGAAGTCTTGTAAATTGAATATGACTTTAATCTAGTATTATAATGTGTCCTACACATTCACATTGGATGTTGTGCCTTTCTAGGCTATGTGAACCTCATTTTAGTGTTGTAAAGTGTATTTAATCACACTTTCACATTGAATTTTGTGTCCCAAGCCCTAATTGACCTTTACATCATCATTGATAGGCCCCTATGGCCACATATTGTACATCTCAATGTTTAATTTGATTAGAGAACTGACTAGAACAGCCTAGAAGCCTGATTTCTTTATTCCTCAACAATCAAGCTAGCATAAGGGTCCCTCTAGGAATAAGTCACCCATTTGGGTGAATGATTCCCTACCAAGTGGGAATAAGTTTCCCAACATGGCAACTTAGTCCAATTTGGCTTATTTTCAAGGTTTGAGTGGGAAATTTTGGATTTTAAGTATATCCTTCCTTCATGTTAGCCTTAGGGATCTAATTAATAGGAAAATAAGGTGGATTGCCTACAAAATATAAGTATCTAAACCCTAATTCATAACTCATCATCATTCATTCGTCATTCATCATTTCCTCGAGTCAACCAAGCTAGGGTTTTAGCATTCTAAGTCATCAAGATAGCTTCCAAGGACATTCAAGGTTAGAATCTTCATCTATTGCTGCAAAAAATCTAGATCAATAATCATGGAAAGTCCCTAACTTAATTTTTTCATGCTTCATTAGATCATTTATTCATTTTGGTTTAACTACCTAAAAAAGGGTTTTACCAAGGCAAACTCCCATCCCTTAATATTCACTGTTTCTTTCTCTTTCATTATGTGTTTGCAAATTTAGGTATCTTAAAGATTTGGAAATCATTGAATATTATGTTGAAGACATATGAAATACCTCTCCTTGCTTTAAAATCCAAAATATCCCATTAAAGTCACTTTAATGCCTGAAATCAAAGTTCTAGAACTAGACACCTATCAGGCACCAAAGTGCAGACTGAGGGCTTCCATTTCCACTTTCAAATTTTTTGAAATTTAGAAGTGGACTAAGACACCAATAGTGGTGAATTATTCCCACTAAACCCATTTTTTTGGAGGTTTCTATAGATTTGGACACACATTTGGCCAAAATGGGCTCTAAAGTAGTTTTTATAGATCTAGGACAAAGTCGCCCAAATTGGCACAAGTGTCCCGGTTGACTTCTGCATCAGGTTTTTTAGGATTCTAGATCTTCATTCCATCATTTTTTAACTTCCAAGTGCACACCTTTGGTTTCAACAATCTTTGTTATAATTTACCTTCATTTCTAGGTGTTTTTGCATATCACAATGTGTTTTCAAACAACTTGCATTTCTTAGGTTTTGCATTAATAAATCTTCTTTTACTAGTTTATTGCATTTAAATATCATATTTAGGAATATTTCATCCCTCTTTACACTAGTTTTGAGTGGGGACATTGTGCATTTTGGCCCATCTCTCTTCTTTCAGGTGAAAAACCCTAGAAATGCTAGAAAGACCCTTGGGTGCCAAAATCTTTGTCTACATTTTGATGAACCTGAATTTTGAATATTTTTGCTTCTAATTTTATTTGCATCCTAGGTTTAATAAATTTCATCAACATTGCATTAGGTTTTTCATTGTTTTACATCCTAGGGTTTTAAAATTTTGTAAGTAGTGAAAGTATATAGTTTGTATTTTGCATTTTAAAATCAAAACATCCAAAGATTCATATCAATAGTATTTAGTCATATACTAAAAGCATCAAATCCACTTGACAATTTCTGGAAATTTTGCATCACATAGTTAAAAGTACTTTTCACTTTTGAATACACAATGTTTCTATTCATAAGTTTGATAAAATTTATTTTCATTCTTTCATATACGTTGTTTACATTCTGAAAGTTTTTCATACATTGGATAAAAGTGTTTTGCATCCTTGCATATACATTGTTTATATTGCTGAAAAATTGCATGAAATACTTACATGTGCTTTTCATTTTTGTTCTAAAAACAATGTTAGTTTCTTTCATATTTAGACATGTTAAGAAATATTTCTGATCTTCTCCCTATGAGAGTGTTTTAGTGAATGAGAATACAACCTTGGACATTCCTAACAATCATATTTGTTCTCCTAATATTGCTCCTATTGGCAAAGAAGATATTTTGGTAGAAGAAGCAATTCATGAGAGTTTTGAGAATCCTCGTTGTTTCTATCATTTTACCTCTCTTAGTGGAAAAATCATTCATAATCAACATAAAACAACCATAGGTAATTATGAAAATAACATTTTTTCTTCTCCTAGTATCTCTCCTAGTTGTGAAGTAGATATGTTGATGTTAGACAACACAATAGATGAAGGCCATGACTATCTTAGTTGTCCCGGTTCACCTACTGAAACCCTTCTTGAGCAAGAAAATTCAACCATTCATCATCCCCCTACTTGTGATGAAGTCATTTTAGAAGAATCAATCCATGAATGTTAAGAACATTTGGCTTGTAGTTCTCCTAACAACTCTCCTCCTAGGGAGAATATCATGATGCTAGAAAATGACAACCATAGTAAAGTGTTTTCCTTCAATCAAAAGGTGATTATAGATTTCCATTTATTATAGATACATCAAACCAAGACCACTGAGGTTATGAATATGCAAGTGTAAATTAGATCCCCCTCAATTAATGGACCTCATATATACCCCATTGGACATCCAAAGAACCCTCTAATTCTCTACCCACCTTCACGCAAACAACAAACTCAAAACCAACTTGAACTCATTATTTATCCCCCACCACACAAACCTCCAACTAAACCTAAACTTGAATTCACCCTCTACCTACCTCAAAATAATGTGTGGTACCAATTGAGTCATAATACTATTGCTCATACATATAACACTGGAAAAAATCCATAACCACAACAACCAACCCCAACCTCCTTATGTTTCCTAATTCTATCCTACCTCTTGCTCCTTGATTAAGGGAGTATGATCTTGTTAAGTAGCTTAAGAGAACTCCTATAAAGATATCCCTTTGGGACCTTCTTCAAACTTTACCTACCTATCACACTCTACTCTGAATGACCTTACAACAAGTTCCTATCCCTTCTAATGTGCAAACAAATGAAATAGAAGCCATAATTCAAGGATTGAATGCTGAAATTATTTTCCCCCAAAGTGAACTCCACCCTTTGGATGTGCAAAAATGAAATGAAGCATTCATGGTCATTGCTCAATACAAAACAATAAGGATAAAGTAAGCCATTGTTGATAATGGCTCCACTCTTAATGTGTGTAGTGTAAACCTTTTAGACAAGCTTAGAGTGGATAAATCAAACATTCAACCTGATTCTTTATCTATCAAATGCTTTGACAATGTAGCACAACAACTGCTCAATGTGATCACTTTTCCTATTAAATTTGGAGTGGCCACATTGAATACACCAATCCATGTTATGCTGCATGAACGTTCATATAATGTCCTTCTAGGCAGGCCATGGATTCATGAAATGAATGGTGTGCCTTCCACTTGTCATCATATAATGAAATACATTTAAAACAACAAAGTGCACATCGTTGAAGATGACTTGGATCCAAATAGTTGTTTGAACATTGAGAAAAACAAAGAAAATCATTTAACACATTAACACCAACTATACAAGTGGAGCCTATGCAACAAAAATACAAACACCAACATATTCAATAGGTCATGAAGCTATTACATGATGATTGGGGTTCCTTATCTATTTCACACCACTTATCATGGAAAATCCTTTGAAAGCATCCACCTCAAGCACTTTATACCAAAACATAAAAAATTATATAACAACCTTTGACAAACACAATGAGGAACAACCACTTGATTCCAAAGCAATGCAAAAGATTTATGGATGAGGCTATGAGCTTCTAAAACAAATGGGATATAGTGGAAAAGGATGTGGTGCTCACAAGAAAGGTATCCACAACCCTATAGATCTTATCACACAAAAAACAACTCATGGTCTTAGTTACTTTCCTTTGATAGAAGTAATCAAGCCTTCCCTCAACATCAATACTATCACAAAATATCCTTCTAAGACAAATTTAACTATTGTACACCATTAGTTGATAGACACTAGTGGTCTTGATTTTTCTCCTTTTCCAGCAATCAAATAAACAAATACATCATCGCTTAATGTCAATATCATATCACAAAACATTAATGATTTGAATTCATTAGATTTTACACCCTCTTGTAAAGGAGAGCCCAATACCTCACAATCTAAATAGTCTTGTGTAGGTATGGCATCTTGTACATCTAAGAACGAGGTATCTTTGTCACAAACTACCATTGATCGAGAGGGTATCTTGTCATGACTCCTCCAAGATCATTTGATATCTCTCCCTTCACGAACTTGAAATATATACTATTGCAAGACTTCATTTTGTGCATACCATAGAGTTCATGGTCATTCCACTAACGAATGCAAGGCTTTGAGTAGTAAAATTCAACATTTTAAGGAGTTTGGTATTCTTCCTTATGTGGGGGCACCTCATTCTTCTAATTGATGTTGGTTTTTATTATAGCATGCATTTCATTAATCATTTCAGCTCACCCTTCTAATAGGGATACTTACCATGATGAAGGATCTTGAATTGCTGCAACAATTGATGAAGAATATTGTTCTTGAATGCCTTAGAATTGAGCTTGAATGCTATCTTAAATGCTTGATTCTTTCTTGATAATATGGATGAATGATGAATGATTCATGAATGAATAATGAATTATGGTTTAATGGTCTCCTTTTATAGATAAGAGTTAAGAATAAGGATCATGATCAAGGGCCAAGATTAAATTTGAAAATAACTTAATCAAGGGTGGAGGTTAATTGAGAGAAGAAAGATATGGATAGATAAAGACTTGAGGTGGAATATAAGATTGGCATGGAAAAAGAGGTGATAGGAGAAATTAGATAACAAAGATTATTTAATTTAGGGGCCAACATAGGAGAAATAAATAAAATATTAATTTTATTTATTTAAAAGAAAGGTGATAATAAATAATTAAATAATTAAAATAATTATTTAATGAAGAGGGAAGTAAGGACAAAGATGAAACACTTACTCTAATGCCAAATCAACAAGGAAGAATGCAATGCAGGGCTTTTAATTTTTTTTTCAAATTGCAATCTAATTGAGACATACATGAAGGAATAAATGTAAATAGAGAAAATAGACAAAGACAAATCAACAACAAATTTACGTGGAAACCCTTATGGAAAACCCACCACACCAAGGTGAATCTCTTTGTAATACAAAGAATAATACTCATATACAATTAGAAATACAACTCTCTCGATGATTTTTAGTAGCCGTAACATTCACTCACGTGTCATTCTAAAAGCTCTCATACAATTCGATGAACTCATCACTCTATTCATATGTACCAAAAAAAAAAAGAATCCATTTGCTTTTAAATCTTCTGTGCATCCTTATCCGCCAATGCCAACCATAGATAGTTTCCATTCAAGTCTTGATTTTTCCCTGCATGCTATTTTTCCAATGTTTCAACTGATGCATAAAATCAATCTTCATCATGCTTTAAAGCTGCTTCCTATGATTGGTCCATGAAGCTCCACCTAGGATGGTCAAACTGGTCAAGAGAATTCAACTTTGTTGGCATATTGGTGAGACACTCACAGTGTCTCCCTGATGCCATAAAGTTTCTCTACCAGAATCGCTATAGCTTCCACGAGTCGGCAAGATGCTATATCGAATGTATAAGTCACAACAAAACCAACGATGTCCACTTCAATCCTATCGGTAAAGGTTTTCCTTATCAGCGAGACTCATATCGAATGGAACAAGTCATATCAAATCTAGAGAATCCATTGGCAAGACATACTAATGCTGCCAAGACCTTATGTCGAAAACTTCAAGTCATGCCAGTGTGAGCCATTCAGCATGACTATCACTCTTCGGCGAGACTCACATCAAAGCAGAACTTCCACCGAATGTCACACTGTCGCCAAGACTCGTGCCTATTGTTGTGACCTTTCACCGAGCTCCATCATGTCTTACCGAGTCAGCAAGACATAAGCCCTTCGCCAAGATGTTTCTCTGAGTTCCTAGAGTTAACCCGAAGACTTCCGTCGGCGTGACTTATTACTTTTGCTAAGACTTCTTAGCAAAGTCTTTTGTCATCGCGAAGTCACCACGAGGATACAATCTATTCGGTAAGACTTAGCTTTATCACTGAAACCTCTCCCCACGACCCTTGAGTTACTTCGACATTCGCCTTGACACTTGAGAGCAGCCATTGTGGGAAAGACATTACATACTCGCTAGGACATCTCACCAAAGCCCTAGCATTAGCCTGACATTGGCGAGACTTACACCATTCGCTGAGACTTTTCCCCAACACCTGTGAGCTAGCCCGATAAGATCAACTGTCACCTAGAGTTCTTCCGATCACCAAAAGGTCATGCCAAACTCAGAGAGTCACATCGATAGACTTCATTCGGCAAGACATCAACTCTGTCATAGCGATAGGATCATTTCAAGAGCTTCAGAACTATTAGTCGCCCAAACATGAACACTGTCATAGCGACTTTGCCCTTCAGGAGTTCCATGTCAGTAAGGATTGAGGCACATATTCCAACAAGC
>VDFB02281492.1:946379037-946416260 GCA_007258455.2 Sequoia sempervirens
GATGCTATAACAAAAGACTGAGAAAGATTGCTAAGAGTGCAAATGCCATAGTTGATGAGGACTATGTCAAATCATCTAGATGATGCAACTACAATTCAGATGAAGACAAAACAAATCAAGGGAAGAACAATCAAACAACGAATCTACTTCAGATTATTCCATATGTTATGGTGAAGCAACCATAAGTTGAACATTTATGGAAAATCAAGTCAGTCAGGAAGCATAGACAAGTACAAGGGCATGTGCAGGATCATCATGGAAAAAACAGGCCCTTAAGTGGCAAAAAAATCAAAAAAATCAGAGTTGGGCAACTTGACGTAAAAAATTGAATAAGTTATCTATAATATTTCAAAAATATGTAACAGTAGAATTTGTAGAAAATTGAATGTAGTTTCTAAACTACTAGGTTTTGTTTAAAATCTATTTGAGGCCGAAATTTGAAATTTCAATCGCGATGGTAGCATTTCAGGAAAGAAAAATAAGTAGATTAATGCATCTGACCACCTAACCACAATAAAATTATAATATTTTTTAATAATATTTTAGATATAAGTAGAGGGGACTCATGTTCTGATGTGATGCATAATGTTTTGTATTTTTCTTCCAAGTAAATAATTAATTATGAATTTTTCATTACAACTTTAAAAAAAATATAAAACTCATATGTCTGACCACCTTAACTTGGTCAAAACTTCATGAAATTCAATTTTTATTTTTTTAATCCTATAGTATGTGAAGCATAGAATGTGACGCATATTTTGGATTCAAAAAATGTGATACCATTTGAAAGCTATAATTGTTTTTCAATCAGTCTATCATTCAGTACTTTAGTTGTAATTTGAATATAAAATGAATAATAATTACTTATTAAATACAAAGTAAAGAATAATTTATATTGGTGGAAAGCTAAGAATCTCCTTTAAAAACCCTTTTCATTTCATCAATTTTGGGTTAAAAAAAATTCATTAGCCACATACCCATCATATTGCCACTTTTTGGCCCATCATGATCCTGCACATACCCACAAGTGTAGAAGAAAATTCAAAAGACACAGAAGTCTGAGAAATTCCCAAGACTCCAAGGTATGTAAAGCTAAATAACTTTGAAAGTAAAATAATAGGAGATAAGAGAAAAGGAGTGCAAACTAGAAGAAAAATTATAGAAGAATATTGTCTAATTTCCAAGATTGAACCTAAGAGTGTCACTGAAGCCTGTCAAGATGAACACTAGCTGGAAGACATGAAAGAAGAATTGACATAGATTGAAAAGAATGATCCATGGACATTGGTTCCTAGTCCCAAAGATAACAATGTGATTGGTACTAAGTGGGTATTCAAAAACAAGCTGAATGAGGAAGATGAAGTGGTCTGGAATAAAGCAAGACTAGTATGTAAATGGTACTCTCAAATGGAAGGTATTGATTTTGAAGAAACCTTTGCCCCTGTTGCTAGAATTGAAGCAGTAAGATTATTTATTGCTTATGCTACTTATAAGAACTATAAATTCTATCAAATGGATGTAAAGTCTGCATTTCTGAATGCAAAACTAGAAGAGGAAGTGTACATTGAACAGTCAGATGGATTTCAACTAATAGATAAGGAAGATATGGTTTCTAGATTGAAGAAAGCATAGTATGGAATCAAACAAGACCCCAAAGCCTAGTATGCCAGATTGGAAAAATATCTTCTGAAGCTTGGATTCACTAAATGTACTACTGATAGTAACTTATACTTCAAGTTAGATCATGATAAGGAGTTAATCATAGAAGTCTTTGTTGATGACATCATTTTTGGTAGAGATGATAATCTATACGTGAAGTTTGTTGATGAGATGAAGAGTGAATTTGAGATGACTATGATTGGTGAAATGAAATTCTTTTTGGGATTGCAAATTACATAGTTGGACTAGGGGATTTTCATATCTCAATCCAAATATGTGAGAGAACTGTTGAAGAAGTTTAGAATAGAAGACTCCAACCCTGTTGGTACTCCCATGGTAACCAAATGTAAGTAGACTTATAATGATGATTCTCCTAAGGAAAATAAAACCAAGTATAGGTCAATGATCAATGGATTGCTCTACTTGAATAATACTAGACTGTATATTAAATGAATGTTGTATGTATGGTTGCTAGATTTCAAGCTGATCCAAAAGAATCACATGTGACTGCTATTAAAAGAATCTTTATATATTTGAAAGGAATATTTTATTTTGAACTTTGGTATCCAAAGGATGATGATCTCACTTTGTGTGCATACACTGATGCTGATTGGGCTGGTGATGTGGATGACAGAAAAAAGTACTAGTGGTGGTGCTTTCTTCTTACGAAAGAAGCTGGTGTCCTGGTTAAGTAAATAAAAAAACTCAATTTCTCTATCTACAGCTGAAGCAAAATATATTGTTGTTGCCAATAATTGTACTCAAGTGATATGGATGAAACAGATGTTGAGAGATATTAGAGTAATATATGAAGAGACTATTGCCATATACTGTGACAACTCAAGCGCAATAAATATATCAAGGAATCTAGTGCTACACTCTAAGACTAAACATATACCAATCAAGTTTCATTTCTTGAGGGAGAAAGTGAATGAGAAATAAGTCAGATTGGAGTATGTGCCTCCCAAAGAATAGATTGAAGATATATTTGCTAAGCCATTATCAAAAGAAAATTTTGAGTATCTTAGAGGAATGCTAGGGGTAATTACCCCTCCTAATAAGAACTAAATGATGCATTTACTTGCATCAATCCGTGAGCCTCATTGCTATATTATGATTCAGATTGATGTTTTTGTGGCTTCTACTCGTGGGGAGTAGTCAGATGTGTAGATATGTGGTTCAGACTATGTGTATGGAAAGGTCATGGTTACCTTTTCCATTGATTTCAAAGGGGGAAAAGAGTAATATGAAAAATCCCTGTGAAGAGATGTGACAGTTGAGAAGAGAAGTGTAGAAGAAGTCACCATGTTGGGTTGATGGTATTTTTCACATCATGTGTTGCCATCAATGCCAAAGGGGGAGATTGTTGGGAGATTGTTGGATGTTGTGGATGTGTTGCTGATATGTAGTTGTCATTGATGTCAACACTATTATAATTTGGTGTCTCTATTGATGTATATGTCAAGGATACTGAGAAAAAGTGTTCCAGGTTCCTAATGGAACTATGCAGGTCATAAAGGCATTTTTTTCTATACATAAAAGATTAGCTGATGTAGATTAAAGGGTATATTGTTGAGTATGTCTAGATCATCTACCAAAAATTTCATATGCCCTCGTGAAGTTCTATGTGAGTTATGGTTTGACAGTGTTTTGCTAGTCTTTGATAGTGTTCTTGAATGAAGATTGTGTGATTCTAGTTATCTCTGTTGTTGTGGATGATTCTCTATTATTTCTTGGTGTTCTTAGATGTCTCTAGTTCATTCTCTCTCTTTGTGGTATTTCCACTTGATCAGGTGAGCTCACGATTGAAGATCTTTTCTTGCGCATGTTCAATTTTTCATGTTCCTAGCTGGCATGTTGATGATAGTGTGTTGTTGATGTTCGAGGTAAAATTAATTAAAGTATTTTTGTGTTGGAGATAATAATTTGGGTCTCCACTATGTTGTGGCCAACCTTGGTGGGTTCACATTAAAATTTAGCTATTAATTTGGGTCGACATTGCAAATATAATTTGTTTTTCTTGGCCTACCATGTTGTGATGAAATCTTGTATAGAAAATATATAAGAGTGATTGTGTGATTAGTGGAATGTATGCTTCATGTGCTCCTATGTGTGTATGTGCGAATATCATTATTGAGTAGAGTTTAAAAAAAATTGTGCGAACTATGAAGAAGTGTTGAGCTTAATTGGAACTGTAATCAAGCTTGAACATAAGCTATTTTTTCAATTCATACCCTTCGGATTTTTAATCCAACTTTGTTGGGTAGTGAGCCCCTTTTGTAATTGAGCAGTGAGCTCTAGGCAGTGTTCCTAAATGCATGTGCATTCCCCTTTGTGTTTTTTCATTATCCTTTTAGCAGGGTATAATCTTATGGACTAACATCCATCGTGGTTTTTCCCCTAATAGGGTTTCCACGTAGAAAATCTTGGTGTTCTTTGTCTCTATGATGTGTTAATTACTTATGGTTAATTGTTCATTCATCAGATCTAAGAGTAAGGATAAGTTAAGTTAGAAAATTTTTAAATTTCTATGACAACTGATTCACCCCCCCTCTCAGTTGTCTGTCCTTTTTTTCTAACATGGTCAAACTGGACACTGAAATAATTTTTTAAACTAAATATTCACTTTCGGGCACCTATAGTGGTTAAACTGTGAGGAATTTGAAGTTGATGCAAACTAGAGTTTCATGAAATTTTTTCCATAGATTCTAAATATATTTCTTTTCAAAACTTTTGGAATTAGATTGCACTTCTTTTTCCATCTCCCTTGAAAACTAGTTTGTTCTAGAAAACAACATTTTAAAAAAGTGGCGCTCACTATATAATGCATAACCTTTTTTCCATGAAGGATAAAATTCTAATTATTTCAAATTTAGATTTTTAACTCTGATATCTAGTGCTTCCACTTGGTTAGATAGTTTTTTATTGAAAATTTTTTCTTTAATGAAGTTTCAAAGTCAAACCAATTACAATTCAGACATAGTGCAATCGTATAACGCGTAACCTTTTTTGTATGTATCAAAATTCAATTTTATTATTTTTGTTGGATCAAAGACTTCAATATCTGGTGCACTCATATTTTTTAAATCTTATTTTTGAAAATCTTCTATATTTCCACATGTGCAGAATATAGAGTTTGATTTTTGGTGAAAAACCTATATTCACAACAAATAAAAAATAAATATAATAATTAAATTAAATTTATTGAAAATTATGTTTTTTATGAAGCTTATAATAAGGAATACATACTTACAAAAATTAAATTTTAAATGAATTCATTTGATCCCCCAAAAGGTAAATAATAAGTTGTTTTTATTAGCATTTTGATAGGTGTAAAGGAGACTCTGTTATAGGTATGGTTTAAAACTAGTGGGGTTCTATCCAAGGGGGTTTCATCTAAGGTAGTTTGATCAAACCCTATTCAATTGGAATGCTTTAAATGAAATTTTTCAAGGATTAAATCATTATATTTTCTAAAAATATGTGATTTTAGCAAAAAATTAGAATTTCTCATAAATTGTAAACTAGCTTTGTGGGATCACCTAGAAGTCTTGTAAATTGAATATGACTTTAATCTAGTATTATAATGTGTCCTACACATTCACATTGGATGTTGTGCCTTTCTAGGCTATGTGAACCTCATTTTAGTATTGTAAAGTGTATTTAATCACACTTTCACATTGAATTTTGTGTCCCAAGCCCTAATTGACCTTTACATCAACATTAATAGGCCCCTATGGCCACATATTGTACATCTCAACGTTTAATTTGATCAGAGAACTGACTAGAACAGCCTAGAAGCCTGATTTCTTCATTCCTCAACAATCAAGCTAGCATAAGGGTCCCTCTAGGAATAAGTCACCCATTTGGGTGAATGATTCCCTACCAAGTGGGAATAAGTTTCCCAACATGGCAACTTAGTCCAATTTGGCTTATTTTCAAGGTTTGAGTGGGAAATTTTGGATTTTAAGTATATCCTTCCTTCATGTTAGCCTTAGGGATCTAATTAATAGGAAAATAAGGTGGATTGCCTACAAAATATAAGTATCTAAACCCCAATTCATAACTCTTCATCATTCATTCATCATTCATCATTTACTCGAGTCAACCAAGCTAGAGTTTGAGCATTCTAAGTCATCAAGATAGCTTCCAAGGACATTCAAGGTTAGAATCTTCATCTATTGCTGCAAAAAATCTAGATCAATCATCATGGAAAGTCCCTAACTTAATTTTTTCATGATTCATTACATCATTTATTCATTTTGGTTTAACTACCTAAAAAGGGGTTTTACCAAGGCAAACTCCCATCCCTTAACATTCACCGTTTCTTTCTCTTTCATTGTGTGTTTGCAAATTTAGGTATCTTAAAGATTTGGAAATCATTGAATATTATGTTGAAGACATATGAAAGACCTCTCCTTGCTTGCAAATCCAAAATATCCCATTAAAGTCACTTTAATGCTTGGAATCAAAGTTCTAGAACTAGACACCTATCAGTCACCAAAGTGCAGACTGAGGGCTTCCATTTCCACTTTCAAATTTTTTGAAATTTAGAAGTGGAATAAGACACCAATAGTGGTGAATTATTCCCACTAAACCCATTTTTTTGGAGGTTTCTATAGATTTGGACACACATTTGGCCAAAATGGGCTCCAAAGTAGTTTTTATAGATCTAGGACAAAGTCGCCCAAATTGGCACAAGTGTCCCGGTTGACTTCTGCATCAGGTTTTTTAGGATTCTAGATCTTCATTCCATCCTTTTTTAACTTCCAAGTGCACACCTTTGGTTTCAACAACCTCTGTTATAATTTACCTTCATTTCTAGGTGTTTTTGCATATCACAATGTGTTTTCAAACAACTTGCATTTCTTAGGTTTTGCATTAATAAATCTTCTTTTACTAGTTTATTGCATTTAAATATCATATTTAGGAATATTTCATCCCTCTTTACACTAGTTTTGAGTGGGGACATTGTGCATTTTGGCCCATCTCTCTTCTTTCAGGTGAAAAACCCTAGAAACGCTAGAAAGACCCTTGCGTGCCAAAATCTTTGTCTACGTTTTGATGAACCTGAATTTTGAATATTTTTGCTTCTAATTTTATTTGCATCCTAGGTTTAATAAATTTCATCAACATTGCATTAGGTTTTTCATTGTTTTACATCCTAGGGTTTTAAAATTTTGCATTAGTGAAATTGCATATAGTTTGCATTTTTGCATTTTAAATCATTACAAAACATCTGAAAACTAAATTTTATTAGTATTTAGGTCATACATACTAAAAAGCATCAAATCCACTTGACAATTTCTAAAATTTTTGAAAAAACCTTAACTAGAACTAATTCGCCATTTTGGGAAACTTAGTCCCTGTCTAGATTTCTCACTATTTGTTATAGCATCAGAAACCTCATTTTTGTGCTTCCTAAGCCTCCTAGTATCAGATAATTTAAGTCTAGAAAGTTTTGGGAACATTTTTTATGCATCAAGCTTAAAAACATCAATTTAGGGTAGTCATTTTTCAAATCACTTCAATTACAAACATCATTATATCTAAAAATGCTCATATTTCTAAAATTTTGCATCACATAGTTAAAAGTACTTTTCACTTTTGAATACACAATGTTTCTATTCATAAGTTTGATAAAATTTATTTTCATTCTTTCATATACGTTGTTTACATTCTGAAAGTTTTTCATACATTGGATAAAAGTGTTTTGCATCCTTGCATATACATTGTTTATATTGCTGAAAAATTGCATGAAATACTTACATGTGCTTTTCATTTTTGTTCTAAAAGCAATGTTAGTTTCTTTCATATTTAGACATGTTAAGAAATATTTCTGATCTTCTCCCTATGAGAGTGTTTTAGTGAATGAGAATACAACCTTGGACATTCCTAACAATCATATTTGTTCTCCTAATATTGCTCCTATTGGCAAAGTAGATATTTTGGTAGAAGAAGCAATTCATGAGAGTTTTGAGAATCCTAGTTGTTTCTATCATTTTACCTCTCTTAGTGGAAAAATCATTCATAATCAACATAAAACAACCATAGGTAATTATGAAAATAACATTTTTTCTTCTCCTAGTATCTCTCCTAGTTGTGAAGTAGATATGTTGATGTTAGACAACACAATAGATGAAGGCCATGACTATCTTAGTTGTCCCCGTTCACCTACTGAAACCCTTCTTGAGCAAGAAAATTCAACCATTGATCATCCCCCTACTTGTGATGAAGTCATTTTAGAAGAATCAATCCATGAATGTTAAGAACATTTGGCTTGTAGTTCTCCTAACAACTCTCCTCCTAGGGAGAATATCATGATGCTAGAAAATGACAACCATAGTAAAGTGTTTTCCTTCAATCAAAAGGTGATTATATATTTCCATTTATTATAGATACATCAAACCAAGACCACTGAGGTTATGAATACGCAAGTGTAAATTAGATCCCCCTCAATTAATGGACCTCATATATACCCCATTAGACATCCAAAGAACCCTCTAATTCTCTACCCACCTTCATGCAAACAACAAACTCAAAACCAACTTGAACTCATTATTTATCCCCCATCACACAAACCTCCAACTAAACCTAAACTTGAATTCACCCTCTACCTACCTCAAAATAATGTGTGGTACCAACTAAGTCATAATACTATTGCTCATACATATAACACTGGAAACAATCCATAACCACAACAACCAACCCCAACCTCCTTACGTTTCCTAATTCTATCCTACCTCTTGCTCCTTGATTAAGGGAGTATGATCTTGTTAAGTAGCTTAAGAGAACTCCTATAAAGATATCCCTTTGGGACCTTCTTCAAACTTTACCTACCTATCACACTCTACTCTGAATGACCTTACAAGAAGTTCCTATCCCTTCTAATGTGCAAACAAATGAAATAGAAGCCATAATTCAAGGATTGAATGCTGAAATTATTTTCCCCCAAAGTGAACTCCACCCTTTGGATGTGCAAAAATGAAATGAAGCATTCATGGTCATTTCTCAATACAAAATGATAAGGATAAAGTAAGCCATTGTTGATAATGGCTCTGCTCTTAATGTGTGTAGTGTAAACCTTTTAGACAAGCTTAGAGTGGATAAATCAAACATTCAACCTGATTCTTTATCTATCAAATGCTTTGACAATGTAGCACAACAACCGCTCAATGTGATCACTTTTCCTATTAAAGTTGGAGTGGCCACATTGAATACACCAATCCATGTTATGCCGCATGACCTTTCATATAATGTCCTTCTAGGCAGGCCATGGATTCATGAAATGAATGGTGTGCCTTCCACTTGTCATCATATAATGAAATACATTTAAAACAACAAAGTGCACATCGTTGAAGATGACTTGGATCCAAATAGTTGTTTGAACATTGAGAAAAACAAAGCAAATCATTTAACACATTAACACCAACTATACAAGTGGAGCCTATGCAACAAAAATACAAACACCAACATATTCAATAGGTCATGAAGCTATTACATGATGATTGGGGTTCCTTATCTATTTCACACCACTTATCATGGAAAATCCTTTGAAAGTATCCACCTCAACCACTTTATCCCAAAACATAAAAAATTATATAACAACCTTTGACAAACACAATGAGGAACAACCACCTGATTCCAAAGCAATGCAAAAGATTTATGGATGAGGCTATGAGCTTCTAAAACAACTGGGATATAGTGGAAAAGGATGTGGTGCTCACAAGAAAGATATCCACAACCCTATAGATCTTATCACACAAAAAACAACTTATGGTCTTAGTTACTTTCCTTTGATAGAAGTAATCAAGCCTTCCCTCAACATCAATACTATCACAAAATATCCTTCTAAGACAAATTTAACTATTGTACACCATTAGCTGATAGACACTAGTGGTCTTGATTTTTCTCCTTTTCCAGCAATCAAATAAAAAAATACATCATCGCTTAATGTCAATATCATATCACAAAACATTAATGATTTGAATTCATTAGATTTTACACCCTCTTGTAAAGGAGAGCCCAATACCTCACAATCTAAATAGTCTTGTGTAGGTATGACATCTTGTACATCTAAGAACGAGGTATCTTTGTCACAAACTACCATTGATCGAGAGGGTATCTTGTCATGACTCCTCCAAGATCATTTGATATCTCTCCCTTCACGAACTTGAAATATATACTATTGCAAGACTTCATTTTGTGCATACCATAGAGTTCATGGTCATTCCACTAACGAATGCAAGGCTTTGAGTAGTAAAATTCAACATTTTAAGGAGTTTGGTATTCTTCCTTATGTGGGGGAACCTCATTCTTCTAATTGATGTTAGTTTTCATTATAGCATGCATTTCATTAATCATTTTAGCTCACCCTTCTAATAGGGATACTTACCATGATGAAGGATCTTGAATTGTTGCAACAATTGATGAAGAATCTTGTTCTTGAATGCCTTAGAATTGAGCTTGAATGCTATCTTAAATGCTTGATTCTTTCTTGATAATATGGATGAATGATGAATGATTCATGAATGAATAATGAATTATGGTTTAATGGTCTCCTTTTATAGAGAAGAGTTAAGAATAAGGATCATGATCAAGGGCCAAGATTAAATTTGAAAATAACTTAATCAAGGGTGGAGGTTAACTGAGAGAAGAAAGATATGGATAGATAAAGACTTGAGGTGGAATATAAGATTGGCATGGAAAAAGAGGTGATAGGAGAAATTAGATAATAAAGATTATTTAATTTAGGGGCCAACATAGGAGAAATAAATAAAATATTAATTTTATTTATTTAAAAAGAAAGGTGATAACAAATAATTAAATAATTAAATAATTAAAATAATTATTTAATGAAGAGGGAAGGGATAATTAAATAATTAAAATAATTATTTAATTGGGGAGATAAAGAAAGGATAAATAATTAAATAAATATAACATTTATTTAATTGTAGAGAGAAACAACTAATGAATAATTAAATAATTGAAATAAATAATATTAAAATAAGAAGAGGGAAAATGCAACTTTTGAATTAAAATAATATTTAATTCAAAAGTAGAGAGGAAGGACCATTAGACTTAAGTGCGTAATAAAAGTCTAGAAAAGTGTGAAAGTCATTTTCAATTCTTTACAACACCTTTACATGACATTCATTTTATTCAATTTGAAAGGGTCCAAGAACTAATGTGGATGTGTAAAACATCACAAAACACTAGATCAAGACAATATTAAGTCTAATTTATCATTACTTATTCCCATATCAAGCAAGATATACTTTTTTCTATGGTACATTTAGCCCCCACTTTAGTAAGAGGATGAACTTGCTTCAAACTCACACTAAAGTAGACATTCAAGAGGAGTCCAATACTACCAATGTGGATGACAAATAATGACAAACATCAAGGAATCAATCAAGCCCCTAGGATCCAAGATCCTAATTCAAACCAACATAATCACAAGGGGACATGCACAAGGTGTATAATATGCAATAAAAAAAGATATGCAATCATGAAATGTCAAGAACTAAAAGAAAGAAAATGAGTGATAAAAATTAAATGAATCAAAGATGTGCTAACTCTGGGGCCATGAAACATCAGGTCATCCATGGGGTGAGTTGTACCAAATAAGTGGTTTAGTGAAATTCATGCTAGTGTGTCGGCTTCCCACCATATAATGAGAAATTTGTGCCAGTGTGTTAGCTTTCCATTATACAAACCATACCAAAGTTATCCTCTTGATAAATTTGACAAGGTACCACAATGAAAATGCTTTTTGTAAATGATTTTGAATGTTATGTAAAATTTCGTTAAAGGGGATTTTGCTTTGTTCAAGTAAGGTCTTCTTCTTAGGGAGCATTGTGCATAATGTCTCCAAGAGAGGACAAGTCAAAGTGTCAGATTGTTTCCCATGGGATGCCTTGCTCACATTATTCCATGTCTTGATCCTGCACTCTTGGATGGCATCAAACCCATTGAAACCACCAAGAAAAGGACACATCACAAGAAAAAGGAAAATCAGGCCATGAAGTTTTTTCCAAAAGATGTCATCTATGTATGCCCCCACTTTAAAGTGGTTGCTAACAAACACTGTGAGCAATTGATTTAAAGTAGCAAAGGATAAATGAAAGAAGACATGAGAGGCAACTTGGAAATCCCTATGCCAAGTCAATGTTTCTGAATTGAACTACATAATGAATAAGGTAGTATGTCACATGTGAGCATGTCATCCATATCACAAGATTACTCTTATATGTAGATGAAAGGTTAACAACTATCCAAAAGGGACAACAACAAGTGACATGCGGGGATGAGGCTACCTAAACCCTTGCCCCCACTTAGTGCAAAAAAAGGGTCAGCTAGGAAGGGATGATGATATACTATTCCTTGCAATAAATGTAAAACATGCAAGTATGGAAAGGAGCAGCAACTAATGTTATTTATTTTGATAAGTAAACAAATTTTCTGCTTGATACATAATTAATGAGATGTCTATCAGTTTAGGATGTACCAAGGTTAAAGTTATTTTGGAAGAATTGTTTGTGACATTGTTGACATTGATTGAAGGTTTTTTTTAAGGGAGAATAGTGAAGATCATTAGTCATTTCTTTTGTTTTAGGTGTTATAGGGACTTGTATACATTGTTCTACAACATCACATCCTTTCCCAAGTTGTTTTTTTTCTTTTGCTAGATTTGGTGGTTGTTCATTTTCCTCAAAGTTTATCATGGATGTTTTTTATTTTAATGTGGTTGAACTGGATTTCATAGAATTTTGTATTACTGCTACCAAAATGAACCAACAATTTTTGGGTGTAATGGACTCTCTTGCTCTCTTAGGTTTTTCACCTAAAAGGAGGGAGATAGGCCAAAAATTGTGGTGGTTTACTAAATGAAATGTACCTAAATGAAATGTCCTAAATGCAAAAAAATGATAAAATATATTGAGTAATGAATGAAAACTAAGGAAATCCAAAGTGTTTAAAAACATAGTGTAGTATGCAAACATATGCTAAATGACCTAGACATGCAAACAAAACAGAACAAAAAGCTATGAAATAGAAAATGTGCACCTGGAAATGTGTTGGAAACTAGAAATAGCTTTGAAATTTTGGAGATGCTAATTTTTAGGCCTGGTGGGACTCATTCACCATACTGGGCGAATCAGTCCCAGTTCTTGAAAACTATACTAGGGCCTATTTTAGCCAAATGGGTATCCAAATCTACAAAAATCTCTAGAAAACAAGTACACTAGGACTCATTCACCACTCTACATGAATTAGTCCACTTTAGATTTTCTAAAACCTCAAAAATGAAATTTGAACCTCTCGGTCTACTCAATCTACACCTCCAAGTGTCCAGATCCAAAGCCCTAATTTTTGAGGCTATAAATGAATTTTTGTGAGGTTTTTGGCCTTGAGAATTGGGATATCATTTCAAAAAGTTTGCAACCTATTCTTCACTTATCTCCAAACCTTCAATTTACCTGAATCTGCAATCACACAAAGCAAGAGAGAGTAAATGTTGATTATTAGGGGTTGGGGGTTTTCCTTGGTCAAACCCCGTTTAGGTAATTAAACCAAAATGATGAAATAAAAGAATGAAATATGAAATATGTAACAATGCAATTAGAGACTCTCCATGATGAAGGATCTTGAATTTCTACAACAATTGATGAAGAATCTTGTTCTTGAATGCCTTAGAATTGAGCTTGAATGCTATCTTAAATGCTTGATTCTTACTTGACATTATGGATGAATGATGAATGAATGATGAATTAATAATGAATTAATAACTTAATCAAGGGTGGAGGTTAATTGAGAGAAGAAAGACATGGATAGATAAATACTTGAGGTGGAAGATAAGATTGGCATGGAAAAAGAGGTGATAGGAAAAATTAAATAATAAAGATTATTTAATTTAGGTGGCCAACATAGGAGAAATAAATAAAATATTAATTTTATTTATTTAAAAAGAAAGGTGAGAACAAATAATTAGATAATTAAATAATTAAAAATAATTATTTAATTATAGAGAAAAGGTGGAGTGTTAAACATTAAATAATTAGAAAGAATTATTTAATGGAGACGGAAGGGATAATTAAATAATTGAAATAATTATTTAATTATAGAAGAAGAGGGAAAATATAACTTTTGAATTAAAATGATATTTAATTCAAAAGTAGGGAGGAAAGGACCATTAGACATAAATGCTTAATAAAAGTCTAGAAAAGTGTGAAAGTCATTTTCAATTTTTTACAACACCTTTACAAGACATTCATTTTATTCAATTTGCAAGGGTCCAAGACCTAATTTGGATGTGTAGAACATCTCACAACACTAGATCAAGGTGATATTAAGTCCAATTTATCATTATTTATTCCCATATCAAGCAATATTTACTTTTTTCTATGGTACAATTAGGTACAATGTTGCCCAAGATGAGACATTGCACTTGTCCTCTCTTGGAAACAAGATTAGACCATTTTCACTTTTCCTCTCTTGGAAAAATTAGGCACAATGTTCCCTAAGATGAGACCTTGCACAAACTAAGCAATATCCCTTTGAACATTCCCTACACTATTTTTCATTTCCAATGTCTATGAGTGTCAAGCATACAAATTTTTGCTTACCTCATAGAGCTCGAAAATCATTTTCCTTTGTGGCACCTTATTAAAGTTATCAGGAGGTATAAATTTTGTATGGTTGAGTAGGAAGGCCATTCTGAGGCATGAATTTTCACCATAGCCACCTTGTGGATTACTCACCTCATGGACAACCAGAAGTTCTATGGCCCCAAAGTGAGTATGTTGTGGATTTCTCACCCCGTAGACAACCAGAAGTTCCATGGCGCCATAGTAAGTATACTTTAGCCTTCTCACCCAACAGACAACCAAGTGTTTTGTTGCCTCAGAGTGAGTATGAATTTTTAGACAATCAACATAGATTGTATCCACAACATGTTGGAAAAATAGTAAAAGGTTGATCCACCTCATTTTCATTTATCTTCATTCTAGTTATTGCCATTGCATGATCACATATCTTGTTTTGTTAAAATCATTCACTTTATGTGTGTCCTCTTGTGCTTATGTTGTTTTGACTTAGGATCTTGGATCTTGGAGGCTTGTGCAACCTCCTTTGATCTTTGTCATTCTTTGTCATCTGCATTGGTATGATTTGACCCCTTCTTGAATGTCTGCTTTAGTGTGAGTTTGAAGCAAGTTCATCCTCTCACTAAAGTGGGGGCTAACTATGGACACAGAAAAATGTATCCCTTTTTGCTTGCTTGATTTGGGACTAATTGATGATAAATCAAACTTAATGAGGCCTTGATTTGGCATTGTGAGGTTTTTTACACATCCACACTAGGTCTTGGACCCTTGAAAATTGAATAATATGAATTTAACAATGTCTTGTAAAGGTGTTGGAAAGTGTTGTAAAATACCTTCACACTTCTCTAGACATAATAAACCCATTTTCCCCTAAATCAACATCATAAAATATATTTAAATGTATTATCACATTAATCTAGAAGGCTTTTAAATTTAATTTCACTTTAATCTAGTATTGTAATGAGTCCTACACATTCACATTGGATGTTGTACCTTTCTAGGCTATGTGGACCTCATTTTAGTGTTATAAAGTGTATTTAATCACACTTTCACATTGAATTTTGTGTCCCAAGCCATAATTGACGTTTACATCATCTTTAATAGGCCCCTATGGCCCCATATTGTACATACGGAGGCTTAATTTGATCAAAGAATTGCCTAGAACAACCTAGAAGCCTAATTTATTCATTCCCCAACAATCTAGCTAGCAAAAGGGCTCCTCTAGGACTAAGTCACCCATCCAAGAAAATGAGTCCCTGCCAGGTGGGACTAAGTCGCCCAGCATGGTGACTTAGTCCAATTTGGCCTATTTTTGAGGTTTGAGTGGGAAATTTAGGATTTTAAGTTTATCCTTCCTTCATGTCAGCTTTGGGAATCAAATTAATAGGAAAATAAGGTGGATTTCCCACAAATATAAGTATCTAAAGCCTAATTCATAACTCATCATCATTCATTCATTCATCATTCATCATGTCCTCAAGTAGAGCAAGCTAGGGTTTTAGCATTCTAAGTCAGTAAGATAGCTTCCAAGGACATTCATGCACAAAATCTTCATCTATTACTGCAAAAAATCAAGATCAATGATCATGGAAAGTCTCTAAATTCATTGTTTCATGCTTCATTACTTAATTTATTTATTTTGGTTTAATTACCTAAAAAGGGTTTGACAAAGGCAAACACCCATGCCCTAATGTTGACCATTTCTTTTTGTTTCATTGTGTGTTTGCAGATTTAGGTATCTTGAAGATTTGGAAATCATAGAAGATTAGGTTGAAGACATGTTGATGACCTCTCCTTGCTTGCAAAGCCAAAATATCCACTAAAAATCACTTTCAGGCCCAAAAATTAGAGTTTTAAAACCAGAAACCTATCAAGAACTGAAGTGTAGACCAAGGGCTTTTGTTTCTACTTTTAAATCTTTATAAATTTAGAAGTAGACTAAGTCACCAACAGTGGCGACTTAGTCAGATTTTGAAAAATTTTAGATTTTTTTGAACTTGATTTGGAAGAGAACAAGGATAAAAGCAAGAATGAGGACCAAGGTATTTCGAAAAGGACCCATGCCGACCTTAAAAGGAAAGTGCCTCCTACTACCCAGATGGTTCAGATTTTAAAGAGGGGGCTTCAGGATATGAACGAGTTGGAAGACGAGACTGCAGATTTATTAAAGACCCAAATTTAGATGTTGCTGGCATTTTGTTTGGATTTTTGGTTCTGTGGCCTTCGCTGGACTTTTTGGTGGCTGTGGACTTTTCTTGTTTTTTTTTTGACAACCTTTCTACTTTTAGTGTATTTAACAATCTTATCTTTAGTTTGTAAACTCTGTGGTTTCGGGTCCCTGTAAAACTCATTTTTTCCTCTTTCAAAAATAGTGGCGACTTAGTCCCACTAAACCTATTTTTTGGAAGTTTTTGTACATTTGGATACCCATTTCGCTGAAATGGGCTCCAGAGTAGTTTTTCCAGATTTGGGACTAAGTCACCCAGATTGGAACAATTGTCCTGGTTGACTTCTGCATCAAGTTTTTTAGGATTCTAGACCTTCATTCCATCATTTTTCAGTTTCCAAGAGCACACTTTTGGTTTCATCAATCTTTGTTACAGTTTACCTTCATTTCTAGGTATTTTTGTATATCATAATGTGTTTTCAATCAACTTGCATTCCCTAGGTTTTGCATTAATAAATAATTTCTTTTATCAGTTTATTGCATTTAGATATCATATTTAGGCATATTGCATCCCTCTTTACATTAGTTTTGAGTGGGGACATTGGGCATTTTGGCCCATCTCTCTCCTTTTAGGTGAGAAATCTAGAAGTGTTAGGGAGTCTTGTGGTGGCAAAATCTTTATTTACAATATATATATATTTTGAGTACATGTAATGAAATATACAATACTAGTGTGGCCTTTGGCTATTAGATCCCTCGAGATCTAGTGATCGCATATGTTTAGAGATAGTTTGTCAACATGCGATAGTATGCGGTTGTGATCATGAAGTGATAAGAGCATCCAAAGCATACTATAGACCCTGTGCTTGTCCAACAACTATGCTCTCCCATCCAATTGCCTCTAGGAATTCCTACTCTATACAATCTTTATTTTTCTATAGCCTAGCTACCTTTGCATGGAGTCTCTTGACCTCCGCTGGCCCTCAAGACGACTGAATCTCCTCACAGGTACCCTTTGCTCAATCAGCATGCCTCGTAACAACCTCATATACTTCTCTCAATCTAACAAAAGCCTCGAATAGCACTAGGTCCTACTTCATGATGGGTGGGCGCATGTATTCTATACTGATAGCTTGATCAAAAACTAAAGGAAGCACTATTTCTACAACTACGTGTCTCGATAGAGATCCTATAAATCTATCACAGCCCTTGCAATATATAAATCATAAATGTAATTAGTACACATTATGCTATGTATATATATAAATCAAAAGTGTAAGCATGAACATAAGAATAAGCATAATGGTAAATAAAATGTCATCACCTTGGTTTCTGGTCAGCTATGTAAAGACAAGCTTATACTATGTAGGAGGCATGGAGAATGTGCTAGCCTCTCCATGCTTGTAAGTGCTAGTATGTGCCGCAATTGTCGACTATGATCTCATAACAAGAGTGGGAGTTGGATCTACCCACTTGTGGGTAGCTGGACCCTCATATGTACCATATCACTACCCTCACTCATTAGCTCCTCCTCATCATCATCATCATCCTCCTCTCCCTCATAATGATGGTTTTCCTCCTTGTCGTAGTTCTTATCTATGTCATTTGCGAAAACGTCTATATCCCTGAGCCCTATATCCTCAGATATGTCCTCCTTGTCCCTATGATCTAGAAGTGGTCATGTGAAGCCTATAGGTTGAGCCATGGGAAACATAGGAGCTATTCATGCTCTTGCCCACCATTCCACCTACGCATCTGTGGCACTGACATCATCAATGTTAGAGATTGAGGGCATATCATGGTCATCATCCTTTGAGTCACTGAAGATGACATCATCCAAGGTGTATCGTATTGTATCTCTAGGCCTCTGAGCACTCCGCACTAATCGTCTATAAAAGGGTCATGCTATTGGTGGTACCTATATCTACCCAAATTTTTGCATGAAACAATAATAGTAGAATGGTCTTACTATGTAATCATGTCTGCCCAGTACAAATATTTGAATTTGCATCCTTCTCAGCTATTGGGTCTCATACAACCACTATGGTATCAATTAATATGGTTCCCACAAGATCTCCTCCTGATCGAGCCAGTCGAATCTGACACTCCAAAACTGTAAATCACCATACTATCATGTTCGTCTTAGTGGAAAACTGAAGGTGCATAGGTATTTGAGGATGGATATAGACGAGAACTTTGTTAATTTGGTGCATGTGATATGTTCTAAACACCACACTTGTAGTACTATACAATGTACCATACTATCCATCTTGTCATATGTGAACCTTCCTAGATCATAATATAAATGTGCTAGAATGTTGCAGACCTAGACATATATAGTCCTATGGTGCTCCATCTGCCTGATCATATGAATTAGACCTTCGTCTAGGTGTGCTTCTTGGCCATCAAGGACAAGTACTAGTGCTACTGTAAGCATCATAATTTGTCTCAAGACTGGTGATCGTGCGTCAAGTAGCCACATGAGCTCAATATGTGGCCCTACGATCTTGTCTCAAATCGGTCCTCATAGGATATACCCTATGACAACTTGCATTTGTGCATATGAACGATATCCTGTGAAGTGCGCCCTCACGCCTTAGATAGGAAATTGAAGTATGCAATGTACATCCTCTAAGATAATCATCATCTCGCTGATGGGTAGGTGAAATGTGCAAGAATTTTCATCCAATCTCTCCGCAAGCGCCATCAATATGGCGCCATGGTACCTCATGGGAGGCATGAGGTACACCCAATATAATCCTGTACTCTATAGTATCTGAGTGTCCACCATTGGTTGCTCATGTGCTACCTTCTCCTTTGAAAAAAGATGTCTCCTCTTCATATGGTTGTCTTTATAGTGTTCATTCTAGACATGGCTCCCACAATTATGCTTAGCATACACATCAATGTTGGTCTCCCCTACAATCATGAGTGTTGAAATTTTCCATCGATTTTATTCACATGACTTTTACTAATTAAGAAAAAGATAAAATAATGAATGAAGTAATCACTCTTCTCCTCCCCATTGTAGGATTGCTTTAACTATATAGCGATGTGCCATATTTTCTTTTATCTATAAAGTTTTACATCAACTTATAGAGATGCGATTGAATTCTACAATGTTTTGTTTTTTATATAATTTTGATACAAAATGTCTACTATCCATCATTAAAAATATAAATCCATATTGATTGTTCATTGAAATGAGAGAGAAGTTAACCCAATTCTTTATTGGTTACGCAACAAACAAAGGTTTTAATACGTTGCCTTTGTGTTTTAATGTTTTGATTTTCACCCTGTACTGTTTTAAGAGAGTAGTAAACCAAAACTTGTACGCTAGTTTTGCGAGAATAGCCACATGTTTTGACTCGGCGCAGTTGAGAACGGAGGCTGTGAAGACTTTGGAGACTGATTTGAAGAATGCTCGTTTGGAATGGTAGTGTGGATTGACATATTGTTACTATATATTCGTCACTCTGTATTGTATTTCTATCATTCGGCTCTTATTACAACCTGCAAATACTAAAGGGACAAAGGTCTGAGCATATATTTCATTTTTGTTTCATATCACCAAGGCCTGACCACAAGTTTCATTCTTGATTGATATCGCAAAGGTCTGAGCATAATTTCAGTTTTGTTTAGTAAATTATAAGTGGCATAGAAAATCTATGGCCATATCTCCATTAGCTATGTGTAGTGGGCCTCTAACGACTGAGAATGTTAAAGGAGAGGCAAAAGACACAAGCCACGCCGAGGTTGGAGATATTTGGAGATTCATTCAGGGTAGTGATGATTGGAATGGCATGCTTGACCCCATTCACCCACTTCTCAAAGCAGAGATACTCAGATATGGTGATTTTGCACAGCAGTGCTATGATTCATTTGACAACACCCATTCTTCCAAGTACTATGGAAATTCTAAACGCAGCAGAAGTTCGCTGGGGCGTAGATTGGAATTGCTTAGAATTGGGCGTGGCTATAAAGTAACCAGATATATTTACGCCAACACTGCCGTGTTAAAGTCGTTCTTCAAGCCGAAATCCGGGGACAGTGGTGCATGGATGGGATTTATTGCTGTTTGTAGAGACCCAAAGGAGATAAAGAGATTGGGAAGACGAGACATAGTTGTTGCATGGAGAGGAACTGAAACACCTCAAGAATGGATGCAAAATCTGAAAGATATATTAGTTCCTGGCACCTTATCTAAGACTACACAATGTCCCGACATACAAACAACTTTCAAATTAGGTGTTCAGATAGAGAAAGGATTTCTGAGCTGTTATAACTCTGTATATGGAGACTCTGTGAGATCCAGATCCAGTGCAAGAGATATTGTGGTGACCGAAATAACAAGGTTATTGAATGAGTTCAAAGACGAAGATGATCTGAGCATAACGTTCACTGGACATAGCTTGGGAGCTGCGTTAGCAACTCTATGTGCATATGACATCAAGCAGATTGTCATGAAAGAAAATGATAGGAAATCAATACCTGTCACAGTCTTTGCCTTTGCTTCTCCTCGTGTAGGAAATCTAGCATTTTCCCAACATTTGCAGGAGATCGGCGCTAAGGTGTTGCGCGTTGTAAATACATGGGACGTGGTTCCCAGAGTTCCTGGAGTGTTTATCAACGAGAACATGGGATGGCTTACCAGATTCCTGCATTGGCTTCCATGGGCATATGTTCATGTTGGAGTCCAGATTACTTTGGACAGTAGCAGCTCTCCAGTGCTGAAACGATCGTATAATCCAGCCAGCTTCCACAATTTAGAGGTTTATCTCCACATACTTGATGGGTTTCAAGGAAATGACAAGCTGCCTTTTAAACCATCCGGCAGAGATCCAGCTCTGGTGAACAAGTACTCTGACTTGTTGATTGAAAAACTTCAAATTCCTTCTCACTGGTGGAAAAAGAGGAATAAAGAGATTGTAAGACGCATAGACGGATTATTGGTATACTCTCCTACGACTCCCACTCCTGTTGCCCTAACTCCTCGTCTCCCCTATATGCGCCCAAGTGATTCAGATTCAGTTCCAGTCTATTTGTCATCAAATTGTAATTGTGAAATTCCCCCTCTTTCCTGAAATTCTTATAGAGTGTACTATATTTAGGCATTTTATGGCTGTGACATATTTTCTTGGAGTGTAATGCCAATCACATAAATGCAATTGTCTATACTTAAATACTCTGGTTGCGTATGTAAGCTCAAACATATGTGCTGGTAATAATAGATGAATAAAAGATCCGAGGGTAGAAATTTGGAAGTTAGTCGTTACAGAAGTTTGTATGTGTGTATATATATATAAAATGATTATTTGAGTATTTCGGTATTATCGACCTTTCGTGTTGTGTAGAAAGAACTCTCCATTTTAATATTATTAAGATCCTTTGACAAAAGATATTGATGTGCTCACAAAACTACTAGTCTTCTTAATATTTAAGATGACTATAGAACTAATTCACGAACATAGCATCTTAAATTGGGTGTTAAAAAGAATCTATTTGCTGTACGACATTATTATTTTTCTCACCATAACTTCTCTTATATGATCGTATTAATAAACAAGTGATGCATGACATCAAGTTCCTACCGGTCAATATTGATCTTAAAGAAAAATTGTTAATGAGAAGACTTGATAAAATAGATAGAGGCAAAAGTTAATAAAAAGAAAACAAATACCACAAAAGATAATGGAAGCCAAATAAAAACTACCTCAAGTAATAAATTTTTTAAATTTTCAAGTAAACAAATAGATAGAGGTAAAAATTGTGGACACCGGAAATGGATGCTTCATTTCCTTGTCCACAAAATGGAACACAAGGAAAGGGATCCAATTTCACAATATTCACACTAAAGGACTCTTTAGAGACTTCAACCCAATGAAGGATGTGAAAGGTTTGACTGTAAGGAATTATTTGAGATGATGGGAAAAAGAATGGGTTCACCACCCAAGTACAAACATGGAAAATACAAAATGTTTGAAAACGTAGTGTGATATGCAAACTAATACTAAATGACCTAAGAATGCAAGTAAAATGTAACAGAAAGCTATGAAACTAGAAATGTGCACTTGTAAACTTGTTGGAGATGGAATGGAGCTTTAGAATCCTAAAATTTCTAATGTTGAAGCTGATTGGGACTCATAAGCTAGGTTGGGCGAATTAGTCTAGTTTTGGTAAAAATGTGCCAAAGTAGGTTTTAGCCAAAAGGGTACTCAGATCTGCAAAAATTCTATTTGGGCCTAGGAAGTGGGACTCATTCACCAATAGTGGTGAATCAGTCCACTTTTGCTTTTTTGGAAATTTTGAATTGGATTTTGTAGCTCTCGATCTGCTATGCTTTTCCTGATATAGATTTGGGTCTGAAACTACCAAACTCAACCTATAGTCCTTCTCCAAGACTTATTTGCAACTTTGACAACTTGATGTCAAATTTTCCAATCTTGCTCCATAAAAAATTTGCAACCTAGACCTACAAATCACATGCAAAGAGATGGAAAAATGTTGTGGGATTAGTGAATAAGGGTTTGCCTTGGTCAAACCCCTTGATGGTAATTAAACCCTTGAAATAGAATGAATTATGAAAGAGAATGATGAATGAACAAATAGCAATGTTGTAACTCACAAACCCTAGAAATAAGGTGCTGCAAATATATAAGTAATGGCTCCAATGGATGTGGAATTGGAATCTTGCTTGATGTTGATAGATCTTGAATGAATCTCTTACTTGAATCACAAACCCTACATCACAATTGTTAGCTCTAAAAAAACATGATGTGAGGAATCTTTGACATGATGAATGCCACTTGAAGATGCTCTTGATTCCTTGATAATCTTCCCTTGAAATGCCTTGAATGCTCTTGTGAACACTCAAATGCTCTTGTGAACTCTTGAATGCTTGATCACATTTTCTAGGTATGAAAATGAGGGAAAGAAGCTTGTATTGATATTCAATTATGCAATAATTCTTGAAATTACAACACTATAGGCCAACCTTAGATCTTGGAGAATGAAAGCCCACTAGAATTTTGAATTAAATTTGAATTTTGCGTTAAAAGGGACTCATTCACCACCTTGGGTGAATGGGTCACACATAAAGGGACTCATTCGCCCATAATGGTGAATGAATCCCACCTTAGGAATTTTAGGTGGGTTTCAGGATTTTGATGCTTTAAATGATATTTATCGGGATTAATCTCAAAAATACACATAAATAAGGCTTGTGGATGCAAAATGGGGCCAATTAAAGCATAAGAAAGCCCAATTATTAATGACAAACCAAGAAAAGTGTAAAAGTGTGTCACAACACTTTACAACACTTTAAAATAAGGCTTGGTAAATGATAAAAAGAGGTTATTTAGGTAAAATACATCAACAAGACCCTAGAAAAGTGTGAAAGTGTCTTACAACACTTTACAACATGTAGGTAAGGTACCATTTGAATCCTTTTAGTTCACAAGGTCCCAAGACCTAATCTGAATGTGGTATCCACATTAAAACATTAAATCAAGGAAATATTAAGCTGAAAATCACAACGAGGGCCCAAACGAGTCATAAAAAGTAGAAGGGTTATGTTTTCGGTTACCAAAAATGTTAATAAATAAATAAACAAATACCCCAAAAGATAATGGAAGGAAAATAAAAAAATAAAGAATCCTTTAAGAAATAGTAGATAAGAAACATATAGTACAAACATTAGTCCCAGAGGGGAGCAAGAACCAAAAAAAAAATGAGTAAACAAAAGAAACTCCACTATCGTGCAAGCTTCTTGCTCAATTCTAAAGCAATTATGCATAAAATTAACACATGGTTTTCCAAAGAAAGAAGTTATATCACTACTAATAATGTAGACAAAAGATATTTATGTTAGAAGAAATAGAGTATGTTGCAAAAAAAGGACAATCACATTGCATAACTAGTTTTAGAAATTCTATATACATAAGCAACCATGTATCATAACTGACAAAAAATTGTGTCTGGAAAATTAGTTTACATAGTTAGTGATAAATATTGTGTTCTTGGACAATCAAATAACATAACTGATAAGGATTCCTATGGTCTTGGATAATCCAATTTATAATAGACATGCACTTTTAAGATTCCTTTAAGAGATTTCCCAACAAATTATAGAATTTTGAATTTTGTGTATCTCACAAAAACATGGCAATGAAATTGAAACACATGGTATCCTAATTTACTTTGGTTACAAATTATAAACAATAGATCAACAAATATATACCCTAGTGCTCTATGTTGACTCTCATATTTTAAATGAAACTAGAAATATAAGAGAATTAGCATTACAACAATATTGAATTATTCAAGTTACCACTAATTAATGTTCAAATGAACAAGATAAATAATAGCCATAAAAGATAGAAATATTACATGTAAGTCATGTTCATTTATAGTATACATGTTTTTAGTGCCATGCAACAACACGAATGTTAATATAATAGTATTTACCTCAGAAATCTAATATATATGTGATAGGGAAAGTGCCAGTGAAGTTATATTTCCTACATCATAGAGCACCATGAAATAGTAATCATGATGTTTTATGTTTTACATTAGTATGCACTCTTGTGTAAATCCAAATTATTGAAAATCAGTTGGTCACTTGAACAAATCTCAATCCACATACAAACGAGTACCAAATCCAACAATGATGGCACAAATCTTGAAACTTGTACATAAAATGAGCAACAATCTGACAAATACACAACAAAACTTGCACATAAAATTGAGAAAGAAACCTATAACAACCTCTAAATATATTAGAAACATGAAATAGGAACAAAAATGTGATGAGAAATTGAATATTTATCCCATGTCTTTATTTCATTGTTTGAGTTATCTAGTTAAATTTAGTCAGATAATAAAATAATCACAGGAATTGAACTTCCAAGTGAATGCAAAAATAGGGGTAACCTTGCTAGAAAATCAAATATCAAATATCTATACACAATCAAAAAATAAAGCAAACTTAAAGGAGATCAGGGTGTCTTCTTATCATTGGTGAGTGAAAAAATAACAATGTTATAGCTTCAATGTGTGTTTTTCCTTATATTGGTTGATTGATTTAGAAAGAGGAAGGTGTTATCTTTTGATATGAGCTTCTTCATTATCTAATAGAAATTCTAATGTAGATTATGTAGAGTCAAAAATGAAATAAATTCATACATTGGTAAGATTAGTAGTTTGAAAAATATACAAGTGTATTTATCTATATCCAATGTTGTTGTACACACATCGAAAGTGTGAAAGGAAATGTGAAATTTGATCAGATATTGGAATTGGTAAAGTTAATGAAGACATGATAAAAAATTAATATTCTTTGGAATTTTACTTCCAAAATTTTTTGTTAGAGAAAATAACCAAATAAAATCATCAGCAAATACGAGATGAGATGATTATATTACACAATGTACAACCTTTTCAAAGGAAATAAAAAATTGATGAGTGGAAAAACTAACCACACAGGAAAAAAACAACCAGGAGATTAACCTAAGTAAAAACTTAACACACTAACACACCCCCTTAAGTTCAAACTTAGGGATAATGAAGATGCAAAAAAGAAATAAAAATGCAATATGGATCTCAATTGGACAACCATCTTAGGTACCCATTTATAATGCAATCTCTCACAACTGGAGAAAAGGAGAAAAACCTTGTGGGAAAAAATTCTCTCCAAAAGAGAGAAAAGAAGAAACAAGAAAAGATTCATGGATGGAGGACACAATCACACCCCTAATGTACTACATACAACATATATATATATACAATCAATGATCCCACATAGGAAAGAAAAAATAAGATATCGTATCCCCTCCATAATGAAGAAGCTCCAACTCTGATGAAGTATGCCTGAAAACAAAAGATGATCCAATTGCTACAAGAAAATCCTCTTCTCTTAGGAAGAAACAAGTCCACCAAATGATGAAGAAGCCACTCCATATCCAACTTCAAAGACAATTTGGATGTATCAACTGCCATATTGCAACTGTCATCAAAGAGGAGAGAAACCCACTCATGTATATCTCCCAAATTTGTAAGATGAGACTCCATAAACAAATCTGAGATGCTTTCCAAATACTAATCCAACAAAACAAGATCTGGGGGATCAACAATATCTTGACGTATTGAAAGATCAACCTCTAAAGAAATAGGAGATGTATCAACATCTGTCTAAAGAACTCTAAAATTTAGATGACCAATTTCCTTTGACGAATTGTTGTCAACATTGGCAAGTGGGGTGTGAGAAACATAGTCATCATCATCAAAAAAGTAAAAGAAACTATACAAACAAGATTCATGATCAACATTACCAACTATAATGACTTTTCTAGTACCAACCTCTTTGATGAAAACATAATCTGTAGTGAATTCCACAATCTTTGGTACCTCACCATGGGTGATTTAATAGATGGAAAAAAGATTTGTGTGCAAATCAGGTATACACAATACATCCCTAAAACAACCATCACCTATATCAACATTTCCTACCCTTGCAACATCTAAAAGCTTATTATCTCCCAATAGAATTTTGGAAGTTTTAGCAAGATGAAGACCCAAAAAGGATAGGGACTATAATTCATGTGGCAAGATGCTCTAGAATCTAAAAACTATATGTATGACCAAAATGTATTGTAAAAGTCACCAGTGCATTCCCTTTACCCATGTAGTGTTTATCTTCTTTACCACTTGCAAACCCTACATTTCCAAATTGTGTGGACTTGGTTGATAGTGCAGATGAAGATGGAGATGTAGAGGTTGTAGGAGTCACAGATGAGGGAAATGGTATATTTTTTTTTTGAAGATGTGTGAGTTCATCAATATTATTTATATAACAATGATGTTCATCATGCCCTTTCTTTTTGCGATATACAAAACTAAATTTCTCCTTCTTGGGCTTGTCCCTTTTGAAGAGGTGGAAGTCTCATTTGACTCTATCTTAGGTTTAGATTTTTTCTTCCCTTTACTCTTAGATTCTTGTGCAACCAATGTATGATTTTTAGGGACCCCCTCCAACAGGACAAGTTTGGCGTGCTCCCTTGTCAACCAGTCACATAAAGTATCAAAGGAATTTGGAATGCACTACCCAAAGCATCCATTATGGAGTAGAAGGTAGGAGAAAACACAACAAACAGGCCTCTCAACTTAGACAATATAAAAAACATGGAATCCTTATATTGTGACCTTAAAGATTTGAATTTCACTAGAAAGTCATCAATAGAAGGAAAGGCTTTAGGGGTAAGAGTGGTTAATTCAGCCTCCAATTGCAAGACATGGAACTCATGAACTTGACTATACAGGTTAGGTAACTTATCCCATATCTCCTTGGGTGTATCCAACTCCTCAATATGAAAGAGGATACTATTAGAAACATTCAATTTCATCAAACCCATAGCTTGGTCACACTTATTTCTATAGGAAAATATTTCAAGTTCCTTGGTAAGAGTTTGTTGGACATTAGTCAATGTGGGACTACAAACCTTGAGATTGAAGCAACCTACACATTTTCATCTTCCACGTATGGTAATTATGGGGAGTTAACAATTCAATAGATTCAAGAGTGGCCATTACCAAAGTTTGCACCAAACTAAAAAAAAATTCAATAAAGCAACTTCTAGAAATTAAATTCCACCTTTATACTTTAGGAAGCAAAGAGTAATTGATTCTATGAGACTAGAAAAAAATTGAGCAAAAAATAAGGCACCTTATTGCAAAGCTTCCACATGAATCACCAAGATAAAGCACACAAGAAAATTGATCTACAATTGCCTCCAAACACACAAGAAAACTTGACTAGTACAATGTTGGAAAAGGACAATTTACACCTCTCACATGGGCCTTCACTGATACCACTGCGAGCCTTTGCTAATGACAACAATGTGAGACAAGGGTGATTCAAACAACTATAAAACTCCCCGCACAACCAATGTGGGATAAAGTTCCCATAATAGGTTAAAAAACTTGGGGGCCTACCTCCACTTCATGCACAAAATCCCTAAATATCTTAGGGAAAAACTTCATAAAATATAAAGTTTGTAAACAATATATATCCTCTGAGCCATCAAGCATAAATTGGCACCCAACAATATGAAGAAACACCCAACTATGGATGCAAATGGCACTTCCAACACATAATTGAGCCTCCAAACAGAAAAAAAAAAACATTAATGCCAAATTTGCCTCCTCACAGAATGACGTCACCTTTCTTCACAACATAACCCAACCAATAATGATCAATTCAATACCAACAAATTTGGCTTCTTCAAAATAATACTATGCCTAATTCAGAAATCCATGTCTCAACTCAAGAATTATGCTAGTAGTGAGAAATCATGGCCTTCAACAAATTTGTGGGCTCCAAAGAGGAAATTTGTTCATTTCAAAAAGTTTGCTTTATGAAATAAAACTCATCTCCTAGTAAGCAAGTGGGCCTTTACAAAATGATCGTGTGCCTCTCCTTCAAACTACAATGAAATGATGCCACTAGACTTTAATCACAACCCTTGAATTGAGAAAATTGGGCTTCAATTTGTGAATGCCTCGTCAAAATAGGAATGTCCCATTACTACCTCTAAGATAGGAATCAAGCCCTCTAATGACAAAAAAAAAAATGTCTAGCAAAGAAATTTCAATTGCAACAAATGCAAAAACCTTTCGATAGAAAAATTAATAATAAAAAATTAGGTAATTTAAAATTAAAAAAAAAATTCAAATATTGAATGATCTCAAAAATCTTTTGCAAAAACTCTCAAGGAAGGAGTTGCAAATTTTTAGTGTAATTAATATTTAATTACAATTGCATAACTTTAATTAGGTAATATTTAATTCCTAGGTTATTTATTCTCATCCTTATCTTATTGAGCTATCTTGTTTCTCAAGATAAGATTAGGGTTATGCATCTGTGCTTTTATAAAGCAAATCATCTCATGTAATTATGAATTCTTGAATAATAATTATTTGCACATCTTTTGCAAAGTTCTTGCTTTTTTTTATTTTTTCTTCTGTGGAAGGTTTTTCTGGTTTGCATTTCAGATCTTGGTTTCTAACATGGTATGAGAGCCTTGATTTGCAGCCCCTTCTCAGATTTTTGAGAAAATCAGTGCAAAGTTTGTCTAGGATTCCTTGAGGGTTTCGTACCTTGAGATTGTCTCTTTATTTGGGTGCTCTTGCATGGTCACTTTCAATGCACATTGGAGGAAATATGACCTCATATTTTGGTTTAGGGCTATCGAAAAAGTCAAGATCGACTTTTGTTTCGCTTAAATCCGACATTTTATGCCAGAGTTACGAGGGTTTCAAGATTTTCCAGATCTGGGAGTTGCAAAGCTTCTGGTGCATTTTCAGGTAGATTGGACCTCGCCATCGGGTTTTCCTTCTCTACCTCATTATTTCCTTTATACATGGGTACCTGATCAGGCCTTGTTGCTAGTACCCATTCATTCATGCTTTCTTGCATTCATCTTAGTCTTAGGTGCATGCTTTTCTAGTCTCCCTAAGTTGCACTTATGGGGGGGTGTTAGTGTAATTAATATTTAATTACACTTGCATAACTTTACTTAGGTAATATTTAATTCCTAGGTTATTTATTCTCATCCTTATCTTGTTGAGCTATCTTGTTGCTCAAGATAAGATTAAGGTTATGCATCTTTCCTTTTATAAAGCAAATCATCTCATGTAATTATGAATTCCTGAATAATAATTATTTGCACATCTTTTGCAAAGCTCTTGCTTTTTCTCATTTTCTATTATGTGGAAGGTTTTTCTAGTTTGCATTTCAGATCTTGGTTTCTAACACAAATTGGGTGGCTTTGATGCCATGTTAGAGAAAATAACCTAGGAAAATCATTTGCAAATACATCCTCCAAAAAACATGAGAGAAGCAAACTAGGCTATTTCACTAGAGAATGAAAATACGAAATGAGATGATTATATTACACAATGTACAACCTTTTTAAAGGAAAGAGAAAGGTGACAGGTGGGAAAACTACCCACATGAGAAAAAACCACTTGGGAGATTAACCTAGGGAAAAACTTAGCACACAAACAATTTCAAAATTTCAAATAATAAATACTTAAAACAATAGAAAAGCCAAAAGCTACTTTGAAATTCATAGTCCAAAATATTTTACCATTTCGTAGATACGTTGTACTTAATGCCAAACACTTAAAAGATTTAGTGTCTAAATCATTTATGGATCATTGATGACATTGAAATGCAAGAAACTCAAACTACATGTAAGTACAAAAATAAACACAATATTTTATGTCCAAAAGTTATGATGATATGAGTAGAATACTATTAACAAAATCAAGTATCACAAGAGTTCAATTCTAGGGGAGATATGAGAAAAAAACCATTCAAAGTAGAAAAAATTCAATTATATCAATGATAAAAAGTGATATTAACTTATAATGATGCAATGTAGTTTGGCATACAAAATTTTGCTATTTTATCCATTATATTGACTATTGCAATTTTGAATAGTACTATTAAAGAGTATGATTTTCCAAATGTCTATTTTAGTGGAGAATGTAGAGAAAAAAGGAAAGAGTGATGGTTGGTTGACTAATTACTATGTGATTTTCTAATTCTTTGTATTCTCCACTGCCTACAATTTCAGTATTATGATTACTGTAATAGAATTAACTATTTTTTCTGATTTTAGATAAAGTTTTAAAATATTAGATAAAAAAGGTATTTGTATGAGTATATTTAGATGATAGGCTATTTGTGTGAACTTTGGTTGGAATTTTCATCATCCTTCCCAGTTTTTGAGCTTTCCGGTGATGGGAAACAAAAAAAAGTGGTGGAGCAATTTGTGTGAACTTTGGTTAGAATTTTCATCATCCTTCCTAGTTTTTGAGATTTTTTGGGATAGGAAATGGAAAAAAGTGGCAGAGCAATTATGTCAATATACGAGATACATTTAATGTGTCATATCTTCTTTCAGTTTTCATCATCCAAAACAGGAGCATTGGAGGTATGTATCACTTGATTCTTCTATTTTATTAATTTTCAATATCAAAAACTTCTTCCTTCTTTGCAGAATTTGATTCTCCTTAACTCATTTTTAGAAACATAGTAATACCTGTATACAATTTTCATTTTACAAGCCTCCTTGCATTCATTCATTTGGAATTTATTTTTATTTTTTTTACCTTTCTCTTGTGTGTACACCGATTCTATTTATCCTCATTTTCAAAAGTGGGGCAGCACAAGCCACACCCCAAAATTGCCATTAAGGGCAATGCCTAACTATAAAATTATCCAAAACAATGTTGCATCCTAAATTTTGCACCATATTTTTATGAGTATTTTGGACTTTTGGTTGCCATTTGCTTGATAATCGATAAGGTCCATGGGTTCCATTTCTGGTACAATGTGTGGGTGAGGACATAGTGGCTCACCTAGAGTAGGTGAAAAGCAACATTTTCCTTCTCAAGGAGCTCACATGAGCTTTTGCGGGTGGGAGATCGGTGCCAATGCTTGCCCTTCCTACAAGCTCAAATGATTTAGTGTTGTGGTCGGGTGATGAGGAGGGTTAGTTTCCAGTACTGGTGGTGCATGTGGATGGTTTTGGGTTTCTTGGTTATCATTTTGTGATGGATTTTGCCATTCCTTTTTGCCACCTTTTGGTTGTAAATTTTTGTTGGTGGGTTCGAATTTGTTTTCTTTGTTACAAGAACCTAGTATTCCCTCTACTAGAGTTCCTATAGGAGAAGTTATTATACGTAGATGATCAAATCCTCAAGTCTAAGATAGAGCTACTCAGCAAGACAAATATGGTTGACAATGCCATGGATATTCACAAGAGCCTCTACCCCACTGAAGAATTCCCACAAGGTACCCTCTTTTTTCTTATAATATTACACTTTGAAAACCTTAATGAATTCTTCTTAATCACAATATCCCTAGTGATGAATTCAGTCCTTATAATGGGTTTAAACCCTCTATATTTTGATCTATCTTTTTCTAGCTAGGTAAGTTTTTCTTTAATTTCTTTTTTAGGTAAACTTTTGGTTAGGTTTTTCTTCTAGGTAAATTTTTGGGTGATTTATAAAAGATAAATTCTCTTTTCTTAAATTTGTTCTTTGGGGGAAATTTTTTGGGTTAGGCCTATATTCTGGGTAAGTTTTGGGTGAGGTTTTAGGTTAATTTATTATTTTTTAGGCTTTAGACCTTGTATCTAGCATATTCTCAACATTTGCAAACTTGGATTCTAAATCTAGTTATTCACTAATTTACCTAAGGTTGTTGCAACACAACCTTGCCAGATACCTTGGATTCATGGCAATCTTATTGTGGTGATAAGGATTTGAATTTGGGCTACTCATGCTCTTTTAAACTATTACATGCCATTGCTATCAACCACAGACACTTTTGTTTGTTGGACTTGGTACTTAAATATATCTTTTTGTTTTTATTGTATGATCTTATCATTTTGTCATCAAGTAAGACTGATCTTTACCCCTACAATTTAGCACTACCGTAGTACATGTAACAGGTTTGAACTCCACCCAAGATTATTTAATTTATCTTTCTTAGCACCAGAGAATGTATTGCTTGAAATTTTTCTTTTAGCCAAGACCATTCTTGGCTTGTGGGCTCTATGACCTTTGTAACATGCGCCACTGGTAAAAATTTGAACTCAATTTATCTCTCTTGCACTTTACTATGGATTTCTGGAATTTGCATGATCCTATAACTTGACATCAAACATGGGCCATTCTTTCCCTTTCTATTATTTATAAGGAATCTAGCATGAATAGTAGAAATGCACCTAGGTCATTAAATTTCAATGACTCTCTTTGCACCTAACCATGACCTATTATACTTTGCACATTTAATTTTTGCTTCTAATGTAAGATCCTATTTTGTATTATTGGTCCATTGAACAATACTAAGTTTTTCCTACAAACGTAGCATTCTCCTTAAAGACTAAAACTTTCAGTTCTGCCAAACATGTATACCAACAACTTGCATTTCCTAAAGTTTTACATTTTGTGCATGTTTTCTACATATATAGGAAATTACTGTATTTTTTCCTCCTTAGTCTAATGATTTTTTATTTTTTAAATTCCCTTTATGTGTGTTAATGCATCAAAAACATGCTTATTAATGTTTTAGTAGCTATTTTTTTTTACCTTGGTGATTCCTTTAATTTGACTAGATTTGGAGAATTTTCTACCTGTTAATATTTTTGGGAGCATTTAACAAAAAATGTGATTCTTCTACATGCATTAAAATGTCTAGGAATTGAACTTAGCTGGTACTTGATAATGGATGGTTTCCTCTTGGTTTTCCTATTTTTTGGGGAAATAAAAAGAAATTGAGATCCTATGTATTAATCTTATTATTGCATGTGGTGTTGTGGGTTATAACTACTAGCTAACATTTGATCTTTTGTTTAGATGGGCTACTTTTGGCTTACATTCACTTGTTCGTCTTTGCAGTATGATGATTCAAAGTTTTTTGATTGCTAAAATTTTTGTCACAATTTGTGTAGAACAATAAAATTCTTTGAGAGTGTCTTTGGCATGCTTGATTCAACCATAGATTTTTGGCGCTCTAGGACTTCTCTAGCTCTTCTAGGGTTTTTCACCTAAAAAGGAGAGAGGTAGGGCCAAAAATGCTAAAGGGTTCATTAAAATTATGTAATGTATGATGTTGTCTGAACTAAATGCAATTAAATGATTTAAATGAATAAATATGAATGCAAAGCTAAGATTTAAACTATGCTGGAAAACACACTGTGATATGCAAACAATGAACTAAATGATGAAATGATGTAGAACAAAAATAAATAGGATGAAACAGGGTGCACTTGGGCAAGATTTGATGATTCTAGAATGTTGTGAATGCTAACTAAATTACTAAAATTTCACAGTGGGACTCAATCACCCAGGGTGGTGAATTAGTCCTCCTACTAGTGAAAACGTGTTAAAAACTGGTTTTTGACTGTCAAGATCCATAATCTAACAAAAATAATATTTTCAGTCCTAAGGTGGGACTCATTCACCATTGGTGGAAAATCAGTCCTTTGCCAAAATTTTGAAAAATCAGGAGACAACTTTGCTACACCAGATTTGGAAATCTCTAATTGCTAGGTTACCAAAGTCAATTCTTCAGGAAACTAACAAAAAACCTTCTCCAAGCTTCAAATATGATTGATTTGACTTGAAGCATCTAGTTGACTTGTTTACCAATCTTCAAAACCAAAAATATTGTTAAATCTACACACAAAATTCTACAAACACACATGCAATAGGGGAAAAATGGTTGAGGGTTAGCAAAAAGGGGTTTTCCTTGGTCAAACCCCACTTTCAGTAATAATTTACCCTTAATGAAACAATGAAATGGAAGAGAATGATAAAATAATAACATGCAATTGCTATCAACTTACCAAACCCTTGATAATGCAAATATGAAGTAATGTAAATGGATGCTCCAAAGTGCTTGAATATTGCTTAAATTGATGTTGTAAGATGCTTGAATGCTTAAGATTACTCGAATATGATGTGTGGATGTTGGAGGATGAATACTTGGGTGAATGGGATGTAAAATGAGGTGAAATTCACTTATTTATAAAATCTTGTGCATTCATTACCCATTCATGTCATCACAGGATAACATCAAGTGGTTTTAAATAAAAACCCGAAAGGAAATTTTTAAAAAATTGAATTTGGAGCCGAGGGGGACTCATTCACCACCCATGGAAAATGGGTGTTGGGAATTATCTTGTATTTAATGTTGTTTGTTGGGCTAACATTCAAAAATATGCTTAATTAAAGCATACAAGGGCATAAAGGGACCAAATAAAGCATAAGAAAGGGGTAAATGGTGAAGTTGTGCCTAGAAAAGTGTAAAACTTTGTAACAAGACTTTACAACACTTCAAAATAGGACTTGATTAATGTTGAAAAGGTTATTTTTAGGTGAATTGTAATGAATAGAGTCTAGAAGAGTGTAGAAATGTCTTACAACACTTCACAACACCTTCACAAGATGCTATTATTTGAATTTTAATACCTAAATATGCATGTTCAATCCATGTTACAACATAAAATTAGAGAAAAATAAATCAAACACCATGAAACAAGACCTAAATAGATCCCATAACAAACTAAGCATAAGAACAAAGGAACATGCAAGTGTTGAAATGAATTGGATGAATCTTTGATCATCAATCCAACTAGTTGTGGATTAGATCTATGCTAATTGTTTCAAAAAGAGAATGTGTACTCACTTTGGGGTGATAGAACACATAACGGTCTGTTCGGTGAGAAGGCCCAAATGTACTCACTTTGGGGCCATGGAGCTTTTTCCTATCCTTGGGGTGGGAAATCCAAAAAAGTTAGGATACATACATTAGTTGGTATGCACTCACAAACACAATGGTGGCTACAGGGAAAATTCATGATGCTAGGTGGGCTTCCTGCTCAACCATATTAAAGTTATGCCTCCTGATAAATTTAACAAGGTGCCACAAAGAAAAATGTTATGAAAAAAAAAAGAAAGGTACCACAATCATGCAAGTTACATTATGCAAGGTGGAAAAAGATGCAAAATACAAAAATGTAAAATGTTAAGAGTAAAATGTGAAAGATGTTTAAAGGAGTCTTGCTAAGTTCATGGAAGGTCAGTCACTTAGGGAAAATTGTGTCCAATGTCTCCAAAGGAGGACCAATCAAAGATTAGTACATTCACAACTTAGGGGATGCAATGTGTCGCATTAGGACACGAAGAGGAATGTAATATGGTAAGATAGGTCACAATTATGAAGGACATCACACCCAATGTCATCCAAAAAGTGATGAACGCATCACATAAACAACAAGGCTGCACTAGGAACCAAGAATGCAAATGAATTAGTGGCAATGTATTCCCCCCACTTTAAAATAATTGTGACACACTTTTCTATGAGCAATTACTTTAAAGTAGTGAAGGGAAGTACAAGAAAAAAGAAAACAAGACATGAGAGCCAACTTGGAAAGCCCAATGCCAAGTGATATGGTTTGAATTTAGGCTATGTCATGTCAAGGAGAATGAAAAACAAAGAAAGGGAGTTTCCCCCAATAAAAGAGCACAAGGTAAGTGCACCAAGATGGTTCCCAAAAAAGGGGCTTAAGTGGCCACTTTTTTTCTGAAATTAGGAAATACTGACCTTGGATGTGAAATTGAGGATAGCTACACTCAAAATTTTTATATGGAACAAAAACAAGGACTACAGTGCTCCGAGTCTACTTTCTAAACTACTAATTTATTTTGAAAATGGTTGAGATTAAGGGGTTCAAAGAGGGATGCACACAAATTGCTATTATTTTTTGTCAGAAAAACATAACATAGCAACTCTTGTGTGACCCGAGCACGGTGAACTTTTTTGTAGTATTTTTAAAATCGCTTTGGTCAAAAGTTAGATAATAGTATGTAGTAGGGACAAGATTTTTTCTGATAATTTTTTAATGAATATTTGATTTTTTATTAATTTTCTAAGTGGGCACTTCCTAAAAAGCAGAATTTTGGCCGTGCTCACCCCAAATTTTTTTGAAACTAATAGATTTTTTAAAAAATTGTAGAATGGAGTCTAGTTTCTAAAAATGTAATTTATTTCAAATTTGGATGAATGGTTAATTTATAGCGAAAAAAATACCAAACGGTGCTTTTTGAAGAAAATCAAACATACAAACAAAAGAAATCATGGATGAAAGGCTTAACATTGTTAGAAAGTGAAAAAATTACATCGTTGGAAAGCTAATAAAGAACCTAACATTACC
>VDFB02281492.1:946416360-946449038 GCA_007258455.2 Sequoia sempervirens
AGGAGAGGGTGAGAGAGGGTTGGAGAGAGTGTTAGAGAGTGGGAGATAGTGGGAGAGGGTGGAAGATTGTAGGAGAAGGTGTTAGAAAGGTTAGGAGAGGGTGGGATATGGTGGAGATTATGGGAGAGAGTAGGGAAGGTTGGAGAGGGTTGCAAAGTGTAGGATAAGGTGGGAGAGAGTGGGAGAGGGTGGGAGAGGGTTGGAGAGTGTAGGATATGGTGGGAGAGAGTGTGGGAGAGGATGGGAGAGGGTGGGAGAGGGTTGGAGAGGGTGAGAGAGGGTATCTCTCTCTCACTCCCTTCCTCTCTCTCTGAAGTATCTCCCTCTATCTCACTCAATCCGTCTAGCTCTCTCCCTAGTACCCTTAATCCTCTATCCTATAAATGTACCATTTAAAGCTTAAAAAAACCAAATTTATCATAACGCGAGTGTGTTATTAACCAGTAGAGATATGTCCATTTAGGATTAAATAATGCGCTCATGTTATAACGCTAAAGCATTATTTATTGCACTAAAAATGGTTAAAAGTCACAATATACCCGTGATGTCAGCCAACATTCTGTAGATTCTCCTAGTTCTACGCATGCTTTGACAAAAAATAGCTTTTTGGTGATTGAGTGAAGTGTGCATGCATGATTTTGAGATTCCACCACCTTTTGAATGTTCCTTCCATCACCTTTGCATGAAATAATAGAGTTTTCACGTTGAGAGGCATATAATATCAATTGAAGTTTGAATTATAGTGATAATTGATATAGAATTGAAATTTGGAGGGGAACAAGCTTTTGAAGAAGTCAAATTTTTGAGGAGTTTGAGGAAGGAAGAAGAAAAGGCTGCATAATTGGGTAGAGCTCCTCGATTTGAAACTTTTCTTTTTAGGTATGTGAAATCTTTGTACATTTTATATCATTCTATTATGGCTTGCTTTCATTTTTGTTGTTTTTCTTATTCCATGTTGATCAAATTGTTTGTTTGTGATGCAATACATCAATCACTCATCAACTCAATTTACCCCTTCAAGGAAAAAATAATCAAACACCTCTGTTCCTTAGACCTGCAATCAAACATCATCCCAATCATTTAAGATATCTTTGCTCAAATCAACACATCCATCATCCTATCTTCACTTAAACACCATTTGTAACAACAACAATCAACATTAGTTTAACATTGTCACTAGACCTTTAAGATACCAATTTCATCGTGTTTTGATTGTAATATTCTAATATATTAGTATAGACACACTCTGACTACTTTGCATTCAAGACACCATTACCATATATTGGAAACATATGGCCAAATCATCAAATCTTACACAATCTACCTTCAAAACATTACCAAGCATAGACATAATTGTGGAATAACAAATGAGACTATTCCCAAGCACTTAACAACATTCCTTTCATTGTTTCTACATATTCTCAAGCCTATTTTGATCCTTTTCAACATACTCTAAAAGTTTTACACTTATTTCACAAAACAGAGTATTGATTTGTGGGATTCACCCGATTTAGGGTATGGAGTCCTAAAGATTAAATACCATATTGATGTTAAAGACTAAGGAATTTGTATGTACAATGATAGTTGTATTTAGATTTGTGACAAACTTGTTTGCATAGTGGTAATGGAATAGCATCACTACTTGGGTATAGGGATAGTTTATATTGTTTTTATTGAGTTATGCTTCCAAAGCTTTCAATTAGTTAATTTGACAACTTAGCACTTTTTGCACAAGTAAAATTATTCATCATGCTGAAGAAACGAACTGTTAAAGGGAAAAAAACTAACAAATGATAAGCTCCAAGCCTTAAGAGATAAAAATAACAAACAGATGAGGGAATATCGTGCAAAGCAGAAATTGGGAACGATTGATGAAAATAAGCTAGTTGAAGAGGAACTTCAACTATCAAAAACGAGAAAGGAAATTGGTAGCACAAAAGGAACAAATGTGAAAGAGTCGTACTAGTGTAGATGTAGATACCATAGTTGGAGACAAACCCTCTACCACAAGTGAAGACGAAGGGACACCATTACACACAAGAAAATATGGAGGGACAACATATACCACAAGTGAGTATGGTTGGATACCTTCCACCACATCTGAAGTTGAGAGTACATCATCACTTGGAATTGAGGAATAAGGTACACCATCATCCCCACGTGAACCTCAAGGTATGTCTTCTATTCCACCCTTGATCGAAGGTACGCAATCTAGCCCACCGCAATTAAATATTGATGAAATTGGTAATGTAGAGATGTATGTACCTAAGAGAACACCACCTAGAATTTTTTGTAGAAAGCTAAAGTTTTTGATTAATATTGATGAGGATATTTTACAGCACATGGACGGTAAGATTCTAGAATGCACTTGTAGAAGATATGTTGATAAGATTTGGCAAATGTTCTTTGAAAGGCTAAATGAGACTACAAGATATCAACTATTTGTTCAAATGATGCAGGGTTTAAAGTACAAAAACATCATGAAGACTCTTGGGTTGAGAACATCGAATGCATCAAGTGAAAACACTATTGCGAAGAATCTAATGGATGCTTATGACACTGTGGGTAAGACCTCATGCTCAAAGGATAGTAATGTCACACGACGTGTCATTACATCAACTGTGGTAAGCTATCAAACAAAGAGATCTCGCCTCATTAAAAAGACAAGTGAACAAGTGGGAATTAGTAGAAAAAATTTATCGAAAGCCATTCAAAGGTGGCAAAGAATTAAGGGCACCAATTCAAATGAATTATGGGCATTCTCAGGGAGACTACCACACAAAGATAAAAAAGTTCTTGAAGCATTGAGAACACTAATTGAAGATTATTGGAAGAATAATACAAGGCCATCTACGAATCAAAAGGATGTCATAAGAAGGAGAATCGATAGTCAAAACCGTGAGCCACATCCAAAGTATTTTTTGGATATGACTCAAACCCAATTTTTTCATAAATTTCAAAATGATTATCCTCAAATTAGTATTTCTCAAAGATTTTTGAAATGATTAAACCTTTTTATGTCAAGATAAATCACACATGCACTAGTTGTTGTAAACTGCATATTGAATTATCTAACCATTATGATGTTTATCATTCTATATGTTTAGATTTTCATACTAACGATGTTTTATAGGATTGTGGCATAGAAGCCCCACCAAAATCTTCAAGAAAGTTCTTATCAAAAAATTTATGTGAAATAGAGGATGGCCAAATATTCTATAGGACAGCATGCTTGGATGGTTCATGTGAGTGTTGCAATTCAATGGGTGTTTGGGTGTGCCTTGAAAGGTTGAACACTTCCTTATGTAGGCCTAGTTAAGCCTCGTTTATGGCTTGTAAGTCAATATTTTGATACATTTATGGTGGGTGTTTGATCCTATGCTTTTGGGAACTTGTGGAGGATATTTTTAGGAGTATAAAAGAATGTTTCATTTTCTCTTTAATTCCTTTAATTAGTTTTTATTTTGACTATCCTATTGGTGAATGTTACAAAGTTACATGGGCTTGTGTAGGAGCGATGGAAGAATGGATGTTTTTGGGTACAAGGTCTATTTGTTTGGTCATTTTATATTGTGTGAAAAGTTTTTACATCATCCCCAAGTCATGTTGAGATGTTTGATTGTGTGATTCAAGTTGAGTGATCAAGTTGCATTTTTGAGTGATCAATTCAATCAAAAACAACAATGGCAAAGTCTACCCTTTCAAGGTTTTATGAAGGGAAAGAGAGTCCAAATTGTAAGGGAAACAATAATTTTTTAAATGAATGTCAAGTTGAGTGTGGATTGAGTTGTTTCTTCCTTTGCTCTACAGCACATTAAGCCAGTGTGGAACACATTTCAAATTGGACATTAGGTCCTTTTAAAGTCATCTATTTCAAATTAGGACATTAGGTCCTTTCAAATTGGAACACATCTCAAATTGGACATTAAGACTAGTGATCTTTCCATTATCATCTATTTCAGTTTAAAGTCCCTTGGAACACCTTCTCTAAACTCTATATCCTTGCATTCAATGGTGTGCTTCAAATTGTGTTTGTATGAGGCCTTGAATTGTCATAAGGTTTCTTAATAGGTCTTTGAAACCCTTCCTTCTCTAACATTTTTCTATTCATTGACTGTCATACTTAAAATCTTCCTTCAAATTCCTTCAAGGTGTTTAGGAATGATGATTTAATGGTGAAAAGTCAAAGAGAAGATTCTAGAAGTGTGTGGAAGTCAATTTTTCAAGAGGCCCTAGTTTTTGGAGCAATTTCATGAGGGTTTTGTGTTTGCATGTGTTAAGGGTGTCATAGGAGATTAAAACTTGGAAAATACTTTATTTGGGAACAATTTAAGATACAGTAGAAAGTTTCATGGTCGGGTGATAAGTTTTGAATAGGGTTGCTTTGGAAAAGGGGGCTATTTAGGCTAGTTTTGGTGGGACAACAGATTTTTGAAAGGTTTGGTCTAAAACAAGTGCTATCAAGATTTTGGTATGTTGTGTAGCATCACAAAAAAACCTAATTCAATCATTATTTTGGTGAGTCTTTTGGAAAAGTTGTTAGAAAAGTCAAAAAAACCACCATTGGAGGCCTAGTTGGCTGGAATCCTAGTGAAGGTGGAAAAGTGGGTTTTTGTTTGAGTCAGAGGTTTGGGCTTTGAAGAAATTCAAGACAAGTTTTTTTGTGTCCCTTAAGGGAATTCTAAGGGTTTGGGTCCATAGGAGAAATATTGGATCCATAAGTGCACTTTGAGGCTTCTTTCCTTAACGTTGTTTAGAACATGGTTGAGCTTACTTCATTGAAAAAACCTTCAAGCCTTTGAGTTTTTTTTTGAGTCCCATATCCTCTACATCATATTGGTATCAAAGCAGTAAGTAGGTCCTTTAGGGATTGAAGAATCAGCAATGGCACCTAAAAATCAGTTAGCAAGAGAGTTGGAGGAGTTGAGGGAAACTTTGGAAAGGGAGAGAAGGGAAAGAAGAGAACAAGAAGCAGCAAGATAGTAGGCTAAAGAAAGGGAAGAGAGGTAATGGAGAAGGGAGAGAGAAGCTATGTAGGCTAGGATCAATAGCCTTGAGAGAAATAGGTGAGGAGAACAAGGAGAACAAGAAGACAATGATGAAGAAAAAGAGTGATAGGGAGGGGGTTGGAGGAATCAATCACAGATTCCTGCTATAGGTCTTGCTTGCAAGACCTCCTTGGTGTTTTGTTTCACCACCTTAACCTATAGGACCCCTCTCAAGTTTAGGTAGCCCTGGTATGTCTAGCCAACCCCACTTCTATCACAATTCCATCTTCCAAGTTAACCTTGGTGCAATGCTTCAACTCTTCCTTAGCCTTTAATCTACCTTAAAGGCTAATCTATCCTCAACACTCCATTAGTTCTTGCAGGGGTGTAGAGATGTCTTCAATTGCTTCAAACCAACCTCCTAGGGTTCTTGAAGGTTCACCAAAACTCCACCTTTTCATCGCTTTCACCAAACCCTCATCTAGGGTTAAGAAGGCTACTAGTCCATGACCCCCAATTAGGTCTCCATCACCAAAACAACTGGTTATTACTCAAAAATTTCAAAAGAACACCTCAATATTTCTTCGAGGTCCTTGTCCCATATGAAAACCTCTCAAATATTTTTGTGGTCCTAAGATTTAACTATCCGTACAATGCTTAAACTTGAAAATGGTCATTTCCTAGGGTTTTAAGCCATTTTCTGGCTGTTTTCAAACTGTCAACTTGTTCTCACATCAATTGAACTGATGGAGCTTTCTCCTTCATGTGGCAACTAGGTAAGACACTTGCATTCCTCATCCAAAAATAAATTTATCAAGAACTGGTCACCCTTGCAAGTTATGTGCTCTGTACTTCTTATCTTCCCTAGCCAGACTCTTCCTGGCTCGCCTAGGGCAAGACTTTTCCAATAGCTCTTGTGTTCACACAAACCCTAAATCCTAACATATTTACAAACATGGAGTCTAGTCACTATTCCCAAAGGGCTGTACAATTTGTACAGTGGGAAAGTGATCTAAACCTCCATTTGCTCAAGACTGCCTGGTTCAAACCAACAACAGTGTGGAATCCAACTTATATACAAACAGTGCTTGAAAATGAATAAAACAACTATCTAATGATGCACAAAGCTTGTAGAAACACCACTCTACATCCTACACAGGTCTTGATGCTATATCAATCCATTAAAGCTTCAAGTACCCTAGGAGGTTGGTTTGAAGCCATTAAAGACATTCCCACACCCCTACAAGAACTAATGGAGAGTTGAGGGTAGGTTAGCCTTTAGGATTGATTAAGGGCTAAGGAAGAGTTGGAGCATTGCACCAAGGTTAGCTTGGTAGATGGAATTTTGATAGAAGTGGGGTTGGCCAGACAAACTAGGGATACCTTAATTTGAGAAGGGTCCTATAGGTTAAGGTGGAAAGCCAAAACACCAAGGAGGTCTTGCAAGCAAGACCTAGAGAAGGAATCTGTGATTGATTCCTCCAACCCCCTCCCTATCATAAACACAAGAAAACCACTTTCTTTAACTAATCTCCTCCCTTCTTCCAAATTGATTCTATAAGCATGAAAATCTATTTATTAGATAACTTGTTGAGTGACCTCTTCATACGTAGATGGGTCAACTCCTTTTCATTATCCAATTTTTCATTAAGTTTATTTTTCTTCACTTTGATGATGAAGTCTCTAGAGTCATTTGTAGTAACAAAGGTATCATCATCCATGAACTAGCTACAAGCTAATACTTTGACATCATTGGGAACAAAGTTCTCATCATAAAAATTAACTACTAGCCTATTTTTAGGAAATTGTTCATCACCTTGATTTATTTGGGGAGAAGGGAAGTGTTAGTTCACTTCCTCATCTCTAGGAACATTCTTCATAGTCTCCTCTTGCACACTCTCCCTTTATTTTGGATTCTTTGAATAATCAACCAAGGGTGCATCAAGAGTTTGCATTGATTGGCTGTAAGCAACTTGTGCTAATGATTCTATTAACAAGGCTTGTTGTTGAACAAGTTGTTCAACTTCCATCCCTTTTTCTCTTGCTCTGCCAACTTCATCATGCTAGAAAAATTCCCATCTGCCATGGCAACAAACATCTTCTCCATCATTTCCATGGGACTTGTGTACTTTGCAAAGGAATAACATAAGCATGATTATTTTTATCCTCTTCTATTTTGTTTGGACAATGAACATCCATTTCCTTTTCCTTTCTCTAACCTCCTTATTAGTTTTGAGGTTCCTTATCACATCATTAGATGCATGGAAGTGATGGTAGATATGAGATATACCCCTCTCTACCCTCATTTTACTGATATACCCTTTAGGATCAAAACTCATGGCAATGTCTACTTTCATTCCATAAATAGCCTTGATCAATAGCTATGTAGGCTAGGATCAATAGCCTTGATAGAAATAGGCGAGGAGAACAAGGAGAACAAGAAGAAAATGATGAAGAAGAAGAGCATGTGTGGGTAACTCAAAGACTTCTAGCAGATGAGATAGAAGACCCTGAGGAAAGGAAGTTCATAAGATTGTTGAAAGCAGCACAAGGTCATGGAGGAAATAGTCACATAGAGTTGCCTATCTATCAGGGGAAGATGGATAGTGAAGAGGTGTTAGGATGGCTTGATGCCTTAGAAAACTATTTTGAGTTTGAAGAGATGGAAGAAGAGAGGAAGGTTAAGTTTGCTAAGACAAATTTTGAGAGTACAACACTGACATGGTGGACTAGTTTTCATAATGATAGGATGGCTAGAGGGTTGGCAAAAGTTTCTATATGGGAAAGGATGAAGAGTTTGGTCAAGGAACAATTTTTACCATCGGATATTTGATCCATTTCATGAAAGAATGTTGTTGTGACTTGTGAAATGGATCAATCCTTACATGTATAATACAGATCTAACAAAATAATGTGCAGGAAGGAGGAATGATAGGGTGTACATCGAGATTTCACATTGAAAACTGCATGAAAATGATGCCTAAAGTGTAGCAGCAGGAGATCTACCTTAATGAGGGGCATTTTTTTGAGTTGAAGGTGTTTAGGAATGATGATTTAATGGTGAAAAGTCAAAGAGAAGATTTGGAAGTGTGTGGAAGTCAATTTTTCAAGAGGCCCTAGTTTTTGGAGCAATTTCATGAGGGTTTTGTGTTTGAGCATGTTGAGGGTGTCATAGGAGATTAAAACCTAGAAAATACTTGGTTTGGGAATAATTTAAGATACTGTAGAAAGTTTCATGGTTAGGTGATAAGTTTTGAATAGGGTTACTTTGGAAAAGGGGGCTATTTAGGCCTAGTTTTGGTGGGACAATAGATTTTTGAAAGGTAGGATAGTCTAAATAAAATCCACCCACAAGCCTATACCAGGCTCAAACTATTGAATTTAGGCAACTATGATATGCCTCTACAAGACCCCAAAGTCTCACCTTTTGATAGTGGATGGAAGAACAACCATGTACCAATGTATTGCTGTCCCCAAGAGGCTTAATTTGTTGATCACACTAGGATTTTGATTACCTAGGCTCACTCCTTCACCCCAAAGCCCTGATTTAGATTCGTACAGACTAATTACAACCATTTCCATCACTCGTAAGTGCTTCTTTAAGAAAAACCCACACAAAACAAGCAAAACTCACTACATGTTTGGGGTTCTTTAGAAGCAGAGAAGTTGGGACAACAAGCATGTGTTCCAAAATAAGTGTATCTAAAATTGATATATGCTTTTAATACCCAAAATGGGTACCCTAAAATTTATTTATCCTGTAAAGATTCATTTTGGTTTGCATGTTACACCTGATTTAGTGTTTTAGCACTTACAAGCAAATTTGGTCATCTAGTGCAAGCAATTTTTGTTCTGCAACTCGTGCAACCAAATGGACTATTCCAACATGTTAAAATAGGAATGTTTACACTAGGAATGGTCCTCTTTTTCACCCAAACACGCGGAATCGCTCCGAGCTACGTTCAACCAAATCGATCCCTTAAGGGTCCAAAGGGCAAAATGGTTGCAAACTTTAGCATGAGGTTACTCGGACACCGTGATGCTTAGAAACTTATCATCTGATCTTATGGGATCATGTTGGGACCCTCTACAAAAACCTATCTTGGTTTTTTTTTTATCTCAGAGTGTTTTTCTCGTAGTATCCAGTTTTCAGTTGATGGAAAAATTGTCAAATGGAAGTAGTGGAAAGTTGCAAGGTGGTGCAATTTTCGTTCGCAACTCGTGTGACCAAAAGACTATTCCAACACATTCAAATAGGCATTTTTATTCTATGTATCTTCTTTCACACCCAAACACGCAGAATCGCTCGAGCTATGTTCAACCGGATCGATCCCTTAAGGGTCCAAGGGCAAAATGGCTACAAACTTCAGCACGAGGTTACTCAGACACCGTGACACTTATAAAATTATCATCTAATCCTGTGGGATCACATTGGGCCCCTCTGCAATAACCTCTTTAGTTTTCGTTATCTCGAGTGGTTTTCCCATGGTGTCCAGTTTTTAGTTGATGGAAAAAGTGTCAAATGGAAGCGGTGGAAAGTTGCAAGGTGGTGCAATTTTTGTTCTACAACTTGTGTGACCAAATGGACTGTTCCAACGCATTCAAATAGGCATATTGACACTAGGAATGGTCCTCTTTCACACCCAAACACACGGAATCACTCTGAGCTACGTTCAACAGGATCGATCCCTTAAGGGTCCAAAGGGCAAAATAGCTACAAACTTCAGCATGAGGTTACTTGGACACTATGATTCTTAGAAACTTCTCATCTGATCTTATGGGATCACATTAGGCCCCTCTACAATAACCTCTCTCATTTTTGGTTATCTCGGAGTGGTGGAAAGTGTCAAATGGAAGCAGGTGGAAAGTTGCAAGGTGGTGCACTTTTCGCTTTTGCAACTCGCAAGCAACCAAAATGGACTATTCCAATGTGGGCCCAAAACAGGCATGTTTACCCAGGGAATGGTCCTCTCTTTCACACCCAAACATGTAACACCGTTACGGGTAACCGGACGATCCTCAAGGGTCGAAAGGGCAAAGGTGCAAATCAGCATGAGGTTACCCAAACAGGATGCTTAGGAAACTTCTTGTCTAATCCTATGGGATCATGTTAGCCCCTCTACAATAACCTCTCAGTTTTTGTTATCTCGTAGTGGTTTTCCTGTGAAGGCCATTGATGGAAAAGTGTCGATGTGGAAGCAAAGTGAAAGTTGCAAGGTGCAATTTCATTCGCATCCTCATGTGACCAAACAGACTATTACAACGCATTCAAATAGGCATGTTTACCAGGAATGGTCCTCTTTCACTCCAAACAGCGTCAAATGGGTCTAAGCTAATGCTCAACCAGATCGATCCCTTAAGGGTTTATGTATGTTGAAACAGGCCATTCCTCCTATTGTTCGGGTTGTGTCTCAGTGATTTGGGCTTGATGTAACTTGAATTGTGGTAGTTTGAATGGGCTTGTTGAGTGGTTTGGCAATCTTTGTATTGCATCAACTTGTTGCTTACTATTATGCTTTGATAGATTTTTTCCAAGCATCCATAGCTTGTTCGAAAGCACCTGTTTTAGGCTTTTAGCCATAGAAGCAAGGCAATGAACTATTTGATAAAATGCTTTGAGAGACATGGCGTAGGGTCGTGTTAGCATAGACAAGGAAGTGAACTTTGAGGGGTCGCCCCGAAGAAATATGGCTTCACAGGATGGAACTAAGATGACTAATGCCATGACAAGCAATTGTTAAGTGGATTGTCATTGCATTCCATCACCATTGAGACCATTGAGCTGCAAATAGTTTTCCGCTTTTCTATGCTATTGCTTATTAGGCATGTTTGATAAATTTTTTCCAAGCATCCGGCTTTTGGAAGCACTCTATTTAGGCTTTCAACCATAGCAACAAGGAAGTAATCGCTTGATATTCCACTAATTACGAGACCAATATTTCTTTGATGCATTTTTTTCAACAGTTTACTACCTTGTCTATGCTATTGCTTAATATTTTGCATTGATAGAATTTTTCCAAGCATCCATAGCTTGTTTGAAATCACCTATTTTAGGATTTTAACCATAGCAGCAAGGTAGTGAACTGCTTGATAAAATGCTTTGGCAGACATGTATGAAAAATGTGGTAGCATAGACAGTGCTGAACTCCTTGAAAAAGTCATCGAAAGAAAGTTTCAGAGTGTCCTGCGACCGATGGAATGCCATGACAATCAAATATTTTTATTGTCATGGCATTCAGTCAAGGAGACTATTATTGAGGCATTAAAGAGTTCACCTTGTCTAAGATATTGCTTACTATTATGCTTTTGATAGATTTTTCCAAGCATGCATAGCTTGTTCGAAAGCACTTTTACGCTTTCACCCATAGCAACAAGGCAACACTTGGAATTATTTGGAAAAAATGCTTTGGTAGAGTTATGTATCAAAAATGGTAGTATAGTATGGGTAGTGAATCAAGCTTGAAAAATGCCTCAAAGAAATGTGGTCTCATAGAATGCCATGACAAGCAAAATGCACTGGCGCTTACTCCTAGTTATTAGTTATGCACGTAGTAATTGTATATCCTTTGAAAGTTGACTTTAAAACCATATTGTAATTGAAATTTTGTCATCTATCAAGATCTAGTTATTAGTTATGCAATGTGAAGCAATGCTTGAGTTTGAAAGATGTGCAATGCAATGTAATCAACGTTATGAATATAAACTACAAAATTATAAATTAAAAGATCACAAACATAAAAATGTCAAGTGTTTACAATCAACTATTATTGACACCCATCAACTGAAAGTGTGAACATTGCGGTGGAAGGAAAACAAGAAAATAGTGGTGTTCAAAAATAAGGAATTTGTCTTCTGCACCAAATGAGAAATATTCACAATATGTACTAGGAAGGAATAAGTCCATAAGATCGAGTATGCAAGAACCGAGAATTGCAAAATTGCTTATGTTTGACTTCCAAACACAAATTTTCACACTTTTTGATGTTCCAACATAAGTCAAAAAGTATATGTGTGTAAGTTGTAAAGTATACACTTGAATACATGTAACTCATATCTATTGAACCATGAATTTATAATGCAAATATGGACACCATCGATAAAAAGATTTGTATTAATCAAATAGCCATGTACGCATGTACATCAATATATGTTAATATAAGTATAAAATATAGTTACAAAAAAGCCATATAGGATTATGAAAATTCCATATAGCCATAGAATGTCAAATATATCAAATACAAAATAAGTACAAAATTGCCATGTAGGCATACAACAAAAGGCTCTACATTCAAAATTCATTTCTCTCCATGCTCTGGTTCAAATACAATTTTCTTTCCCTTTCCTGGGTGACCCGATGGCGATAAACCTATCACCTATTTTTGTTGAGGATTGCTCCTATTGCTCCTCCTAGGGTTTAGCTCCTGGTCAAGTTTCAACTATTACAATAAGAAGTAAATACATTAATATATAGAAATTACATTATAAAAATTAATATATTTAACAAAATTTAATCACTTACAGCCATTTGACGATCACTCTCCTCAATGGAAATATTTGCACACCAATGCTCAGGCATGCTCAAGCCCTATATAAACCATCTGAATAGGAATTAAACTACGAATCAATAATGGTTTGTTTTTTCACTAGAACTAGTTCATCTATAACAATGAACGTAAATTGAAATTTAGTAATTTGCCTCATACCTCCCCTATCAAAGCCATCAAGGATTGTATTGTAGTAGAAACACCGATATCCATTGCCGTTGTTACATTTGGTGGTGTTTCTCTCACCAACATCTGAAAATAAAACAACAAATTATTCAATCACAAAATAGTTATCGAATTTGAAGTAATGCTTTGAGTTTGAATGATGTGTAATGCAACGTAACCAACAATATGATTATCAATTTTAAAAAGCAATAACCTAAGACAATCACATTGAAAAACAAAAGACCCTTTAGGACAAATTTTAAGTGAAAAAGCGTCAAAACACAATGTAAAATATGACAACCAATATGAGAAGAAGAGATGATCAAGTCAAAAGGAGCTTTGATAGTAGCCAATTGAGTTAAGTATGACAAATCCAAGTATCACTATTGCAAGGAATGGAGTAAGAGCTAAATAAAGATACAACGACAATAAAAAATGATGGAGCTAACTTGTCAAGGGCCTATTCTTCAAAAACCTTATTAAACGCTTGTCATAGTTTAAGATATGCAATAAATGGTTGACAATGGAATTAACCTTTTGAGGATGACAGTGATTAAATTGAGGTCTCCTTTTACCATGAAAAGACTGAATATTATTTCTTTGGCCTATCATTATGATTTTTAAGTTTCCTCACTTGAGTTAAATATAATAGTCAAGTGATTATACCAAAGATGATAGAGAAAATAATCATGAAAAGGAGAATATGATGGTGATCAATGATAAGGCAGTGGCACATTTGACAGTCGAAAGAGTAGAGGAATGCATAGTGAACATCATGGTACAACTTATGATATAAATTAAGCCACATGGTTGATGTGCTTTGAATCCTTGCATCTCAAGGAAATTTTCTTAACATAACACTAAGAGAATGTTAGCAATAGTTGGTATTGCAAATGTACCGCAACATTGAAAATTATCCTTATAAGAATTCCTCCATCTTGTTGATTGGCTTGTAAACACTTTGATGGTGGTCAGACAAATCTAATTATGATTCCTCTTCTACATTAGAGGTCTATATCCTTGATCCGGGAATTTTCCAATTATCGTAATTAAAATCACTAGCCTATATTCAAAAATTCCTAACCAAATATCTTTCAATAAATTTATCTAGATCATTAGTACAGTCTTTACAAATTACAAGCGCCCAAGTTCATTCTACTTTCATAATACTTTATATCCATGGAGTTCATCCATTCCTTGATGCCATCAAGTGAAGATTGAGGAATGGTGTACATATGGAGTACATCTCGCTTTAATTATTTGAAAACAATAGCCATATCAAATCCATTTTTCCCAAGTCCTACTCTCTCAAGGTTAACAATATCAATCTCACTAATAGTGATTACTAAGAAAGGTAATTCCACCAACTCTACCAAAAAATTTACCATAGGAACAATAAAAGTAGAGGATTTGAAAGGAACTCCATGAAAACCAAGCTCTCTAAATGGTATATAAAACTCTAGTTCAAAATATTTTAGATGATGTTGCTCCCATAGCTCTCTTACTCGCTTGAAAAATCCTTGAAACTATGTATTGATTTTATTTTTCCTATTCCTCTCTTGTTTTTCTTCCTTAATTTCATTGGTGCAGGAGCACCTAGGAAGCAATAGAGAGCTCACTAGGAAAAATGTGGAAGTATAGAATGAGTTTATGACTTAGATGTATGCCTTCAGGAATTTTTGTGGTTGGAATGATGTTTTCTAATAAGGTCATGTTGACCATGGGTGAGAAACAAAAAGGTTCTAGTCCAAAGTTTAGGAATGGAGGTTTTTGCAATTATTGACAATTTTTGAAAAAACATGCTCCTTTTGTGTTTGAGCGGCCAAGAAGGGCCCATTGGAAAAATAATTATTGGTAAATCATATTTAAAGGTTTCCTCGACCTTTGTGCAAGGTTGAAAGTATGTTTGTATGGATTGTTTTGTTGGAAATTGAAGGAAAACAGTTTTTTGAGTGAAATTTTCTATTTTTTGGTCTAAAAGAAGGCTCGAATGGATTAAATATGGTTCTGTGTTGTGTGTAGGATGTAGAATAAATCTAGTACAAGTTTTTTTGTAGCCTTTATATAGTTCTTTCAATCATTTTCTTGTCTCTTTGTAAATATTTTGGTTTCTTTGTGCTTGCTGGCCTGAAACAGGCAGTGTTGAGTAAATGGGGTGCTAGAGCACTTTTCCACCATACAAACCATATGGCCTTTTTGAAAAAGTTCCTAAACACCATGCTTGTACATATTTTAGTTGGTAGGTTTTGTTTGAGTGCAAGAGTTGCTAGCAAAGTGATGCCCTAGGCGAGCCAGTGTAGGTCCGGCTAGGAAAAACTTGTTGTGCAAGTCACAAATCTTGCAGGGATGTTGATCCATTGAGGATTTTCTTCTTGTAGGAGGTAGGGTGGTGTGTTACCTTGTTACTACATGGAGGAGGCTCCATCTATCCATTTGGTGTGTAAACAAATTGGAAGTTTGCTAACTATCAAGGGAAGGCTTAAAACCCTAGTTTTTGCTCCATTTCATGTTTGAGCTTTTTATGGATAGTGGAAGGCTGAGACCTCAAGGATCTTTGAGTGTTGTCCATGTGAACCAAGAACCTTGGAAAAATAGTGGGAAGTCCTTTTGAGATTTGTGAGTTCTAACCTATTTTGTAGGTGAAGGAGACCTAATAGGGGCTCAAGGGCTACTAGCCTTTCAAACCCTAGCTAAAGGATTGGTGAGAGTGATGGGAAGTTGAAGTCTTGGAGGTTGTTCAAACACCTTTGGAGGATAGTTTGAAGCCTTTTAAGACTTATCACTACCCCTGCAAGAGTTTATGGAGTGTTGAGGAAGATTGGTTTTTAGTATAGTGTAAAGGCTAAGGAAGAGTTGTGGCAATGAACCAAGGTGGACTTGGTGGTTGGAGTTTGTGATAGAAGAGGGGTTGGTCAAACAAACCAGGGGCACCTAGTCATGATTAGGGACCTATAGGTTATATTGGTGAAGCAAAGCACCAAGTAGGTCTTACAAGGAAAGGCCTAGAGCATGAATCAGTGACTGATTCCTCCAACCCCTCTCCCTATCAGATTGGTATTAGAGCAAGCAAAAGATTTGGGATTGATCTTGTATGTCAGAGACAGAGTCTAGCGGTTCTAGCATCATGGTGACAAATGCTGAGTTGGCTAAGAGGGTTGAAGAAACAAAGGAAGACAATAGGGTATTGAGAGAGAAGTTAGACCAACTTGAGCAAGCACTGAATGTTATGCGGTTTGATGGAAGAATAGCAAAAGAAGAAGAGGTTGCAGAGGAGGATAGAATCCCTAAACCTAACCCTATATTGAAGGAGGATCCCTTCTTGAAATCATTGAAGGCTTTGAGTGGAAAATCACTTGAAGGAGTACCACTGTTTAGTGGAAAGATGGAGGCTGATTTAGTTATGGATTGGATAGAGGGAATGGAAAACCATTTTGAGTGTGATGGAGTCACTGAAGCACAAAAGGTAAAGGTGGATAAATCAAGAATAAGAGATTCTACCTTAACTTGGTGGAAATTCATTCAGACAGAGAGGGAGAATGAAGGAAAGCAGCCTATCTCTACTTGGAAGGGAATGGTTGCCAAGGTGAAAGAAGAATACCTACCTAAAGACTATGAAATTTAGTTGCATAAGAGGAGACAGAGTTTAAGGCAAAGAGATTAGGATGTCAGTTCTTATACTAAGGAGTTTCAAAGACTTTGCATGAGGTCCAATGTCACAGAGGATGAAAGTATCAAGGTGGCAAGGTATCTCAACGGTTTGAAGTGGAACATTCAAGAGGAGATGGTTCTCTTAAGCCCCAAAATAGTGCACCAATGTTATCAATCAGCATTAAAGATTGAAGAGAGGAGTAAGAGGGTGCAAAACAGTTTTGACTCAAGTGCGAGGAAAGTGTAGATCATAGACGCACAGGAGGAAGGGCGTGAGGGAACAGACCAAAAGAAACCAAGGAGAGTCAAAACTCACGAGGGAGTAGCACAAAGAAAAGATATAACAGGCAGAGGACTCAAGGAGGTTCAACAGAGGAAGAGGAGCGTAGGTAGGTTTTCCTTGTATAAAATTTTACCTAGGCCTTTCCTTGTGCGACCTGGGCAGTCTGCTCAATTAATCTAAATTGGTAGGTCCCTACCATGACTAGGTGTCCTCGGGTTTGTCTTAACCAACCCTCTTCTATCATTCATCAAGATCATACATTGAATCTTCTTGCCCCTCCCAAATTTTGGACGCATCCATTACCTCCATATAAACCGGGATATCCTGTTCTCGCTATTCACGCCCGTGATATGGTTAAGTGCAAATGAAAATGAAAAAGTAATCATCTCCTTATCCATTGGCTGGAAGCGCACGTACGTTTACCGCCGTTTTGACACATGATATCGCCTCTTCTCTTCTACTCTCATCCATAGTAGCTCTTGGAGTTCGGGTCATCTTTCTTCCTTCCAATCGAATAGACCTGATCCACATGTCTTCCAGCCTAATTGGCTTTTGTTTTTTGAAAGCCTTTGAGTCACCAGTAGCTCTCTACCTTTCCAAATCCTTTCATTGCTACAAATCATCTTTGGGATTTAGTCATTCGTACCACATGGTTGATGTGCTTTGAATCCTTGCATCTAAGGCGTTTAAAACCCTAGGGGCCTTAGATGAGAAAAAGAAGTAATGTTTTTCTTTTCTTTTTATGTGAGGACCTAGTAGTGAGATAAAAGAGGACTGTATAGAAAAATGAAAAAAGAAGACATAGAAATTCATGGACCATACTATATCACCTACATGCTACCTAACAAGGACATGAATGTAGTAGATTTAGGGTATGATAGGGGTATTGCAAGGTATATTTGAGGAATATATAAGAATGAAGAAGAATTAAATGACCAAATTAGTGTCAAATGTTTTCCTAAAAGATCTCCCACAATCTTATTAGGGAATTAATCATTTCTAAGCATTTTCCACGTCCTATGGGAAAGTTTGAGGAGGCTCCAATAGTTGAGAGTTTAATGAGCACTTATAACTTCTTTTCATGCAATCATGATTAGTTAGAGAACATATAGGGAAACTTGATGAGCTATGCAACAAATGAAGAGAATATAGGGTATTTTGACCTAGTCTTAAGCATCTCCAAGCATCTAGGAGATATTGAAGGAGTCTTGACTGATAGATAGGGTCGAGGATAGAAGTTCTATTTTTGGTTACATTGATATCATGTAGGACATCCATAGTCTTATTCTTGGTTATGTTGACATTACAAAAAATTATATAGGATGGAGTAGAATGTAGCTCTACCTTTGTCAATTCCATGTTAAATTTTTATTATATATAGCTTGCTAGTGTAGGAATTCTAAGAAAAACAATCATTGTAGGACCATTCTTAAAAGATTTCAAATAATAAACTAGTGAACCCATATACTCTTATGACTATATATACACAAATCTAGATTAAACTTAGAATTCATTAACTTTAAGTTCTCTTTATTCTATATTACCTCAGTGAAAGTTTGAGCAAATCTACTCGCACTCGGAGGTGTTTCCTTGAAACATCCAACAACACTCTATTCAACATCCAAAACCACATATTAAAATGCCATTTGTAAAACAATGCTATTAACACATGTAATAAATTTATAATTGTTTACTAACTTTACATACCCCACTAATAGGTGTATTGCAAAAATAAGTAGATTGACTGGTGTACCTAGGGTCAACATTGTGACCCTACAATTTCATTAAAATAATAAAACTAAATTAGTTAATCTTGCATTTCACAATCAAAATTTAATAAACTAAATTCAATGAACATGTTGAATTTTACCTGACTGTCAATACCATATGCATTATGCAGAATGTCAGCCACCCTCTCCATGCATAGCACCCTCCTGAGGGCTGGTAGGGTCATACGAACAAGTGGCTCTGCAATATCGACACACATGGCCTCGAAGGCCACCACCTGAAGACTCCCTTGGATTGTACTGTACAATGGGGCTAGTGTGGTGGATGACACTCCGAGTCAAGGATGTGATCGCTTGCAAAGTCTCTACATCAGCACTCTCCTTTGCAACTGCAAGCATCACAATCTACTCACGAGGCGGCCTAGTGAGAGGTTGTCTCCCTTGTCGTGTAGGATCCAATTCTGTGCTGGGCCTATCCTGTGCTGACCCCCCACCTCTCCCCTAAAACTCCCTTATATCAAAATAATTCAGGATTTGGTTCAATACAAACTCACAGTATAATTTCCTAAGAAAATATTGGGGGACTTCACAATTATTGCACGGTGGGTAATCAAAGACCATAAACCATCTGTCATAAAAATGGTTCCTAATCTCTTGGTGGTGGCACCAATGAATAGGAAACCTCTTTGCATTGAGGGTGAGAATTTGATTTTTTTTAGGGTCAGTGAATAGAGAGCACAAATCGCCTTTAGTAATCTTTAAAATCTTTTACTTTTTATATGATAATTTGTCTACATAATATGCCCTCGATGTTTGCCTCGTATTTTTCCATCCAAATATTTGTTGGGTAACTGCATCTAAATTTTTTAACAAATCCTTCAATGAATCTGCTAGATGTATTCTTTTTGTGGTTGAAGAATTTTGATCACTCAACCTACTAATAAGATCCTCAACTTCTTTTCTATTGTTTTCAATTTCACTCCTCAAATTTTCCTGAGTGCTAGGAGGGTATTGAGAGAATGGTGGGGGAGGTTGATTTTGTTGTTGAGGCTAATTTTGTTGAGGCTGATTTGGTTGAGGATTTTCCTCCTCTTGTTGAGGATTTCCTACAAATTAAAACAAAACATTCATTTCTAAACTAAAACAAATAAAATCAATTTAAAACTAACAAATTCAAAACAAATACCAAACAATACTTACCTCTTGCATCTCCTCGTCGTGGTGGTGGCATATTTGTGAAGAAATCCAATTGCTGTTGATGAATTTTGAAGAAATCACCTCTCCAAGAATGCGAGCGTGTAAAACAAGATTTTTGGCTGCGGGCAGAGCTAAAACATAGAAAAAATCAAATGAGAAATGATATTTGGATTCGCTTTTTTTTGTTTAAAACCATAACGGAATTATTATAATGTATTCTGATTATGGATTTTTTCTGAGCCCACACAAAGTGCGATCATCTTGGTGCAGCTCATCTCTGACACCAAACATATATAGATCATCATGGAAAAATACGCCCTTAAGTACAAAAAATTCATAAAAAATTAGAGTTAGGCAACTTGACATAAAAATTTGAATAATTTATCTATATTATTTAAAAAATATGTAAGAATAGGATCTATAGAAAATTGAATGTAGTTTCTAAACTTCTAGGTTTATTTAAAAAAAAAAAATCTATTTGGTGAAAATTTGAAATTTCAATGCAGTAGTACTTAAATTTCAGGCAAAAAATAAGTAGGTGTCTATCTAGCCACCCTAATTACAATAAAATGATAATATAAGATTTTAGATATAAGCAAAGGACTCATGGCTTGATGCAATGCATATTTTAATTTGTTTCAAGTAAGAATGAACAGTGAATTTTTATTGCTAACCTTAGAAAATATAAAAACTCATATCTCTCACCACCTTAACTTGGTCAAAACTTCAAGAAATCTATTTTTTTTTAATCTTATAGTATGTGAATCATAGAATGTGACATAGGTTTTGGATTCAAAAAATGTGATACCATTTGAAAGTTATAGATTATTTTCAATTAGCCTATCAATTAGGACTTCAGTCATAATTCAAATAGAAAAATGAATAATAATTATTTATTCAATTCAGCATAATTTATATTGGTGGAAATCTAAGAACATCCTTTAAAAAAACTTTTCATCTCATCAATTTTGGGTAAAATTTTTTTTTTTCAGCCACATACCCTACAAATACCCATCATATCGCAACTTTTTGGCCCATCATGATCCCCGCACACACGCACAAATGGCGGATTTGGGGTTATATGATCTGCTGCAATTTATTTATGAAAGAGCTCGGAATGTCATCACCCCAAAGCACATAGAACTAGAAGAATGACACAAAGATAGAAAAAAGGTAAAAATAAAGTCTGCTTTTGGGTCAACATGGAAGAGACATCAGGTCTCAACACTTTGCATCATCCTAAAAGGAAAATAAAAGGCAAAATAAAAGAAAAAAAGGCAAAAGAAAAGTGAAAAAGCTTTTGGGTCAACATGAAGGAGACATTTCGATCATGATGCCTTGCATCATCCCCAAAAGGAAAAGATAAAACAAAAGCAAACAAAAAAAAAGAAAAAGAACCATTTGGGTTAACATGGAAGAGACATAGGGAATATCTACACTTTGCATCATCCACAAAAAGAGAACACAAAACAAAATCAAACAAGAACAAGAACTTTTGGGTCAACATGGAAGAGACATAGGGCATCTCTATGCTTTGCATCATCCCCAAAAGGGGAACACAAAACAAAAGTGGAATTGACAAGGACCTTTTGGGTCAACATGGAAGAGACATAGGGTGTCTCTATGCTTTGCATCATCTCCAAAAGGAGAACACAAAATAAAAGTGAAAAATATAATGCATGATGAATAGAAGAATAGAGGTACAAATAGAAGAAGTGTACAAAGAGAGGGAACATCAAACACACGATATATGGGGGAACACAATATGCACATGAAAGGGGAAAAGAAGGAAAATTAAAAAGAGAAAACCAAAAAGGATAGTTAGGTGAATGCAAGTCAACCATCTAACAAGTCATCAACCTCCCAATCATGTTCAGTGTAATGTGAGGGTGGTTGAATATCCAAAGGAATAATTGCAAGTGCTGAACTAGGATTTGTACCAGGTTTTTTCACTTGGTTGAGAGGATTTATCATGTAAGCTCATTGTAGATGAAAATAGAGAATTTAGGTCGTTATGCAAATATTCATCTATTTATTCGATTGTTGCATAATCATCATCATCATCAAGATTAATGACAATGAGAGGACAAAGGGTGATTTCTAAGGATGGATGTATCAAAAGCAGTGGTTGTGGGATTGGTTCATTTTGTTGTGATTGTTGCACTAGACTATCTTGTGGCAGGTTAGGAGGAGGGTGGTCATCTATTACTTTTGTCAAAGGTGGAGGCTGATTTTCTTTATTTTCTTCCATGTGAGATTGACGATCAAGGAGACAACGACGAGACCGATGTTCCCTAGCATTGTGGTTTGATTTAATTCAGCTTTGGAGTGGTTGAGGTGTAAGAGTGGATTGAGGCATCATAGGGTCTTCTACTTCCAAAGAGGGAAGAACTGAAGAAACCGAAGATGACGGGTCAACAACTTTCTCTTTGGCTTTATACACTTGTTTAATGAAAGGAGGCATGACAAGAGTTGTTTCATTTTCCCTTGGTTGTTTAAATGATAGTTGAGAAGTATCTAGGTGTGGTTGTTATTGAGGTTTTATGGTTTTCTCAATGTTAGACTCACATTGAATAATGGTTTCACCTATGATAGGAGGTGTGAAAGTGGATGAGGATGCATTACGAAGAGACAATTTAGCTATCTTTTTGGCTTTGAACTTTTGATAAGCTATGACAAAAAAGTCCTTTCAATGGGTGATGGGTTCCATGGGCTTAGGCAAAAAGGCTTCTAATGAAAAATTACCTTTGGAAGATAAGGGATTAATGCCACTATGGTGTATGGTGAATATCTCATTGCCATGTGGAAACTTTAAACACTTGTGAAAAACTAATGGGACTGCTTTCATTGAGCAAAGCCAAGGGTGGCCAAGCTGCAAATGAAATTGGTTAGATTATGGAATAATTGAAAATGTTACCTTAGAAGTTTTAGGTCCTATCTGTAATGGGAGTACGATTGATTCAATCATAGGGCATGCAAAACTAGTATGTGTTTTAATCCATGCAGTTGGTTTATTATAAACTCCTTTGTGATCACATTCTCGCCACAAGCGAGATCTATTAATATCCGATTAGTGGGCTTATCATAGATTCTACCAGCTATGTAGAGAGGACCATCACGATGTTTCGGTAGTATGTCTTTAGCAAAAAAAGTGATATCAAGAGAGTTAGTGGTTTGGCCCTTACAAGGGATAACATCTATCAAGGGCCAGGTTCAGATGATGATGAAAATAAGAATAAGCATTAGGTTTGAAGTTGGGTGGTAATGGCTAATTTGGATGAAATGGTCTAATAGGTGCAAAAGTGAGCATGCATTGTTGAATTAATTAGTTCATTGTGCTATGGATGGTATAGGGTAAGGGAGTAAATTGTCTCTTCAGTCCCCATAGGTATAAGGAACCGTTGCTTTAACAGCTTCCACTTGAGTTTGGATTGGTTGGGTTGGTTGTAATTGTGATGGAGGAGGCAAATTGAACTATAAAAAGCCTCTATTTGGTTTACATAATTTTTGTGTGTTAGTTTGGTTTTGATTGTTGTTTTCAAGTTTTTCAGCTTAGTTAGAAGTGGATTTTGAATCACGACTTGAAAGAAAGTTATGGTATTCACACAAGGTTGTGCATAAATGCATGAATGAAGGGAATTTCATCATAGTTAGTTTATCTTGAAGATTTGTGTGCAAATTTTTGATAAACATATTTTGTAGATGTGCATCAAGAATCTTGACATCAATTTGAGCATACAAGGATTGGTATTGTGAGATAAAATCCATTACTTTTTCATTTGTGTTTTGTTTACATCACATGAGGTCAGCCACTATCTTTTTAGGTGTCATGTGCACTTAAAATTGACTTATGAAACCATCCACCAATTCATTGAAGGATTAGATGGAATGATTAGGAAAGTTGGGAAAACCACTCTAAGGCAATATCTTTCAAGGTCCATTGGAAACACTTTGGCTAATAGTTTATCATCGAGGAAAAAATCACTACATAAAGTGGTATAAGCATTAACATGGTTGATAGGGTCTCCTTTACCTATGTATTTCTCAAACTAAGGAATTTTTATCCCTTGTGGCATTGGGGTATGTAATATTTCTAAGGATAAGGGGCTGCTATGAACATGATATGTGGGTGAAGTAGTTTGAACTTGGCTAATGGTGGAAAGTTGATGTTGCATGGATGAAATAGTATTAAGGAGTTGTCTAAGAATAGGGTTGGGGTAAGTGGGTTTTGGTGGAAAAGAAAATGGTGATGGAGTGTAAGTGATGTTAGGGGAAGTGAAAGGAATACTAAGGTGGGTGAAGGTGGTGGAGGGGACTTACGATGCCACAAGAGAAGTAGGAATGCTAGGTGGAATCATAAAAGAAGTAGCCACATAATTAACCTGATGCATAGTTTTGTGGACTTGTGGATTGGTATAAGTTGGTATGGATGCTATGGTTGAAGGGGGAGGAACTTGAGGTCCTCCTTGGCTTACAAGAATGTTTGCAAATTGGGTATTAGAAGAGGCATGTTTATTGTAAATGTTGGAAATTCTCTTCATCACTTGCAAGCCATCATCACTTTCAATCAAACGATGAAGATTGTCAATGGCAAGTATGGCAGTGGTGGAAATGTTTTCAAGTGACAAGTCTTGTTGTAAATGTGCAAAATCGTCATGAATATTAATGAACTTTTCTTGTGGGAGGGAATTATTTTGGGTGTCCACATTCATTGGATGGAAAGGTGAAGGCATAGAAGTGATATTGTCAGTGCCTAATGCACCATTGTCCATACTAGGAATAGGAGCTCGTGAGATCCCAAGGTCCACAAAGAGAGTGCTATTGTGGGAGGCCATGAGTATAGAACTTCTTCTCACTAAAGTATTATCAATGGGGCACAAAACACTCATACAAGTACCACAAAGGAGGGAGTGAAATTAAATGCAAGGTAATCTAAGAGCTCTAAAATGCCAATAACATAAATTTTGCTAACTGTAACAAAGATCTAACTATAGAAAATAGAAATGCAGACAAATGCCAAAAAAATGCCAGAAGTGTTGTTTAAAAAGTACAAAGGGACTGATTTTCCTAGGGTGGTGAATGAGTCCTTGTATGATGTTTTTGTTTCTTTCTCATAAATTTTAATGTAATTTTAATGCTCTACAATTAAGGATGCAAAATGGAAATTTTTAGATTTTTTCAATGAGACGCAATGCAAAAAATAAAATCTAAATGAAGTTTTCACTAATGCAATATGAAAAATCCTAGAATGCAAGAACAAAACAATGTCCTAATTAAATGTTGATGTAAACATAAACTAAGATGCAATATGAAATCAGAAATGCAAAATGTTCAAAATGCAAGTTCACCAAAATGAACCATTGATTTTTGGATTCCTATGGCTTCTCTAGCTCTTCTAGGGTTGTTCACCTAAAAAGGAGAGAGGTAGGGCCAAAAATGCTAAAAGGTTCATTCAAATTGTGTTATGTATGATGTTGTCTAAACTAAATGAAGTAAACTAAATTAAATTAAATGATTTAAATGAATAAATATGAATGCAAATCTAAGAGTTAAACTATACTGGAAAACACACTAAATGATCAAATGATGTAGAATAGAAAGAAATAGGATGAAACAAGGTGCACCTGGGAAGTATTTGATGATTTTATAATGTTGTGAATACTGACTTAAATTACCAAAATTTCATAGTGGACTCATTCACCTAGGGTGGTGAATTAGTCCTCGTACTGGTGAAAAAGAGTTGGAAACTGGTTTATGACTATTAGGATCCGAAATCTAACAAAATTCAAATTTTTAGTCCTAAGGTGCAACTCATTCACCACTGGTGGCGAATCAGTCCTCTCCCAAAATTTTGAAAAATTAGGAGACAACTCTACAACACCAGATCTAGAAATCTCTGATTGTTGGGTTGCCGAAGTCAATTCTACAGGAAATGGACAAAAACCCCTCTACAAGCTTGAAATATGATTGATTTGACTTGAAGCACCTAGTTGACTTGTATACCAATCTTCAACACCAAAAATCTTGTTAAATGTGCACACAAAAGTCTACAAAGACACATGCAATAGGGGAAAAATAGTTGAGGGTTAGCAAATAGGGGTTTGCCTTGGTCAAACCCACTTTTGGTAATCAAACCCTTAATGAAACAATGGAATGGAAGTGAATGATAAACTAATAACATGCAATTTCTATCAACTTACCAAACCCTTGATAATGCAAATTTGAAGTAATATTAATGGATGCTCCAAAGTGCTTGAATATTGCTTCAATTGATGTTGTAAGATGCTTGAATGCTTGAGATTACTCGAAGATGATGTGTGAATGTTGGAGGATGAATACTTGGGTGAATGGGATGTAAAATGAGGTGGAATTCACTTATTTATACTATCTTGTGCCTTAGTTACCCATTCATACCTCATCATAGGCCAACATCAAGTGTTTTTGAATAAAAACCCAAAAGGAAATTTTAAAAATTTTGAATTTGGAGCCAAGGGGGACTCATTCGCCACCCATGCCGAATGGGTCCCACTTAGGACCTAAAAATGGGTGTGGGGAATTATCTTTTATTTAATGTTGTTTGTCAGGATGACATTAAAAAATACACTTAATTAAAGAATATGAGGGCATAAAGGGACCAAATAAAGTATAAGAAAGGGGTAAATGGTGAAGTTGTGCCTAGAAAAGTGTGAAATATTGTTACAATACTTTACAACACTTCAAAATAGGACTTGATTAATGATGAAAAAGGTTATTTTTAGGTGAATTGTAATGAATAGAGTCTAGAAGAGTGTAGAAATGTCTTACAACACTTCACAATACCTTTAGAAGATGTCATTATTTGAATTTTAGTACCTAAATATGCATGTTCAAGCCATATTACAACATAAAATCAGAGAATAATATAGATCAAACACCATGAAATAAGACCTAAAAGGTCATGAAAATGACAAGGGGCCATTTTTCTACGACACATTGATTTTGATGGAAAATGGCTATCCCTATGGAGAATTTGTATTCTCAATCAACACAAGATATGGTTCAACATCAATACAAATAGGTATGTTATTCAACTTCTAGTATTTTACAGAGTTGTGCATTATGTATTTTGATAGATACCACTTTGCCTAGTCTTGAAAGTCTTGATATTTTTTTGTTGGGGTAAGCAAAGTTAATAAAAGCTTTTGCTAGTGCTTTCTACTCAATCCCATTGTATATCTATTAAGATTTGTTTGAGTAACATGTATTGAATATTTTATTTCTTTTGTGTAATGTGTATTGAATATTGTCTCATCTATTGACTTTGCTGATTTGGTTGTAGACTCCAATATGTTGGATTGTAAAGGTTGCTTGTTATGCAAATTTATTGTATGAATCTGCTGACTTATTTTGTGCAAAGGGTTTTATATTAGTATCAGTGAAAATAGTGCTTAGCATGCCAAGGTTTGAGTGTTTTTATATTTCTACTCAAGTCCTTTAAAATTTAAAGTATTTACTTAAGCATGGTATTTAGATAATAATTTCTTAGTATTGTTATGCTTTGAACACTTGCATGAAAGCTAAGTGTTTGAAAAAGAAAACAGGATGACTAGAGGGCAAATTTAAAGGATGCAATTAGAATCAAAGGAGGGATCATTGCCAAATAGTCCAATTGGAATGAAAATTCATCTTCATTTTAAAGTATCTACCTAGTCCAGGGTTGGAAACCTTGTGCTAAAAGTTATTGTCAACTAAGAGATGTTGTGCATGTTTTGCACACACGCCCCGCCGTAGGCAGGGACACCCTTTTTTTCGCTCCCGACAGGCTGCTTTGCTCTTGTCTTGTTTTGCATGCCCCATTTCCAAGCCCAAATTGGTCATGTACCATCAAGTGATCAAATTCCCCTTACCAAATTCACCTACTTGGGGTATTCAAATCTATGAAGAAATAAAGTCCCCCATCCCCTTTCTGCCTTTTGTCTTGCTTTGGCTATTTCAAAAAAGTCCGTGGACCCGTATCGGTCCAGTTTCCACATTTTTGGCTTTGGGAACAACTTTTTGGTTGATTCGGGGTGTGTTTGGGGTGTTTCAATGAACTGCCAAGGTTTTGTCAACGTTCCGTTAAGTTTCAATGCTTTCGAAACTTTCCCTCCGAAATTCCCTTCCTCCTTGGCTGTTTGGAAACATCCGTGGACCCCTGTCGCTCCTGTTTCCTCATTTTTGACTTTAGGGTCACCCTTTTTTAGATCTAGGATGTGTTTGATGTGCTTAAATGAACTGCCAAGGTTTCGTCAAGATTCGGTTAAGTTTCAGTGGTTTCAGAGCTTCCTCCCCCTTTTGCTGTTTGGAACATCCGTCGGCCTAGGGCGTCCTGGACTTTGTAGCCCGACCCCTCCGTGGCTGTTTCTGGGCTTCCGCCCCTCCATGGCTGTTTCCGAACTTTTGCCTCTTCGTGGCCGTTTTGGAACTTCCGATAGCTACCTCCTTCCCGGCCTCTGGAGCCCAACCCCTCCATGGCCGTTTTCAGGGTTCTGCCTCTCTGTGGCCATTTTGGAACTTCCGGCGGCCACCTCCTTTCCGGCCTTCAGAGCCCGGCCCCTCCGTGGCCGTTTCTGGGGCTCCGCCTCTCCGTGGACATTTTGGAACTTTCGGTGGCCACCTCCCTTCTGCCCTCCGGATCCCAGCCCCTCTGTGGCCATTTCCGGGAGCTTGCCTCCTTCCCGGCTATTTTGAACATCCAGGAGTCTGCCTCCTTCCCGACTATTTTGAACATCCAGGAGCCCACCTTCTTCCCAGCTGTTTTGGCTTCCATCCGCTGTCTGCCTTCTAGCTTTCTTTCGCCGTCTTTCCTCCCTCTAGTGCTTGCACCCTTCAAGCACACATTAATGTTTATGGTCCAAATGAGTTCGAATATGAATAATATCAAGATATTTTGATGATGCATGGATAGATCTAACCAGAAATTTGTAGGTTTGACTGACATTTTCCTTAACTCATGTATAAATGCACTTACGACACTTCGTGTTTGCAGGAGTCAAGAAGCCTTCCGTAGGTCTATCGAAGAGGCCAATTGAGGGAGTTGTCCTACCTTTTTCCAGATGGTGATGATTTCTAAGGAGCTTTCTACTCGAATCAGGGGCCGCCAATCCATTGATGCCAATCGTCGACGAACTCGTTTGATCAAAGGAAGAACACTACAAGCACATCAAGCAAAAGACAACTTTCAGGTAGTTTTAGCTACAGTGAAAAGGGAAATTAGCTAAATGACAAAATTGTTACAGTAACTGGCACTAGAAGACAAAACAGGGAAAATACAAAGAATATATTTTAAATTGCTAGATAATGAGGGGTAGGTGAAACCCTAATGTAATTGAATCTGATCCACTCATTGTAATTGAATCCTAGCCATTCCTTTGGGATTTGGAAAACTATAAATAGGGGCTTGCCCCTCATTTGTAAGGGTTGGAGAGCTATTGTAAAAAGCATTTGCAGCAATAGAAGACAACATTGCATGATTTATGGATGTTCTCTTTGATTTTTCTCATCTTGCATGCATGGTTTTTCCTTCCATAGTAGTTTTAGTTGTAGATTCTTGAATGGAGGTGATAATGAAAATTGCTGTTTTGGTATTTGATGAGCTTTCAGCCCATACTTTTAGCACTTGTTGATGACAAGGTGTTGTGCAAAGTAAGCCTGGGCTTCTTTATTCCAATGCTGCAACTTAGTTCAATTGCATGTTCATGATGTGCATATGCAATCTGAAAATCAGTAGACCTTAGGAGATTGCATGCTGGTTTTGTGTAGCTGTAGGTTTCTCTTGGTCAAGCAAAACCCAGTTTAGGAAGCCTGTCTACTTTAGCAGCCACCATTATTACTGTTCATTCATAGCTTAGGATTAGAATAGCTTTCTTAACCCTTCTTCCTTTGCTATTTTTTTTAATCCTTGGTTAGGGTAGGACCCAAAGCATCACCATGAAGCTAAATCAGATGAAATTGATGAGTTTCAGCTTGTTGTTTTGAGTGGATAGCCATTGTTCATTCACTTTCAGCACTTTGAAACTACATTTGCAAACCCAACTTCCCATGCTTTATAACTCATCCGTAAGTCTGCCTTGTGATTCCAGCAAATCACATCAAACTACTGAGGTATCTAAGCACTATCATGGCCTAGTATCTGAGAGACCTTGGGATAGTGTTTTGCAATCTGATTGTGGGAGATTGTCTTTCAAGAGAAGTAGCGCACCTACGCACTGCTTGTGTTGAAAAGTGCGTAAAAAACACATCAATAGAACTAGTGCTAGAAGGAGGGCTACGAAGCTGAAAGTTGGAAATCGAAAGGAGCACTTGCAAAGAAGAAATCTGAGATAGGAGATCTCTTTAATTCAAAAATCAAAATTTTTTGAAGGAAAACAAGAGCTGAGTCGAAATGGAGCAGCATTTGCAAATCAACATCACTCAGCTGCATGTAGATTTGAACAAGAGACTGAAGAAGCCATTGGAGAAATTTGCGTTGGCGGATAGATGTCAGATCCATTGCACTTGCAGGCATAGTGAATTGGGGTGTCTAACATTCTTGGACAGAATTGAGAAGGTCTTGTAGGGAGAAATTCCCTTTTGGGAAATATTCCAGCCCTTTGCCCCCACAGACCTGGAGGAAGAATTGACAACCATGGCAGCTAAGGCATTCAAGGAGTTGATTGAGGAAAATTTGAGCAGTAAGGATGGACCAAGATTGGAGGAAATATTAATATCTCTTTGGTGAAAATTTCACAATGCACCCCACTCCGAATTCACTTGCTCGTCATGCACAAAAATCATTGCTCAAGCTAGGGGTTGTTCGAACAAGTTGGAGCAGCCAACTCTCAATGAGGAGAAGTTATCCAATGAGGCAGAAGAGTTTTCAACATCTGGAGGACAGCAAAATAAAAATAAACCAAGAAATTTGACACAAGTTGGTGTTGGGACAGCAGACATGGAAAATGAAAACCAAGAGGGAGGAGTTGAAAGTCTTGGGACAGCAACGTGCATTGATGAAAATTTGATTATAACCAATTTAGAAGACTTTACCTCCATTCAAGAAGATCAATCCTCCACTGAAGAAGAGGAATTGGCAGTTGGAGATGAATCAAACGAGTTTACAGTAGCTTGTGCTGGGGCAACAAATGAAAATGCTGAAAATCAAGAAGAGGAGGAGGTTGAAAGCCTTGGGGCAGCATAAGGAGATGGTAAAAGCATAAGAAAAATTAGGTCGAAAGACCTCTCCATCTATAATGATAGTGATCAAGAAGCTAAAAATGTAGATTTGAAGGAGTGGGAGCAACCACTCACTACAGATGTCTACCATCATAATTCTTTTTCAAGTGATGATGAGGACTCAATAGCGAAAAGATATGACCAGCTCATCTCCAGGTTGGCAAAGGATTGGTCAGAGCTGAAGTATCAAGTGGATTTGGAGATATTGCTACTCCCAAATTGGTGCCAACTCCATGATTCATCGCACTCAGAGCTCACATGTAAGCTATTCCAAGAGGCCATCAAACAAGTCAAAGAACAAGCAAGGTAGCCAAGTGCCCAACCTCCTTTACTTGCTGCCCATATCGAAAAAGAAGACCAAAAGTCTGAATCAACTAATGGCTCAGTTGAAGGTGGTCCTCAAGAGGATGTTGGGGTAGCAATAGAGGGATAACAATACAGTCTCGAACTTCTGAGCAATGAAGTAGATCAAGTGGGAATGTTGTCCACCAGTCATCAAGAAGTTCTTCCTCTTGAAGAGCAATTGCGTACCATGGATGATGGACTTTTTGGTGAGTCTTTGGAGGGAAATTGTGCAATAGACTTTGGCCCCCTTGATGAGGTTCCATCAATTGATGACTTCTTTCCATTGGGAGCTGCACTACGGAGGTATGCTCATGTCGAGGAAGAGCTCATCTCAGAAGACGGTAGTGATGAATACATACTCCTTGAGCCCTTGAACAATGATGCACTAGAGTTTCCAGATTGGGATAGGAGCTCCTTCTCCATTTACAACAATAGTGACCAAGAGGAAACAAGTGGGCGCCATGAGGAGATACATGAACAACAAAAGGAAGAAGATAAAGGTGGAGGTGTTTCAATGGCTGCCAACAAATACAAAGAGCTTGTCCATCGCGGGCTACAACTAAGGGTCCTTCCACCTCAATCCTTATAGATTTTCCTTCACAACCAGAGAGCTGTAATGAGACAGATTCATATATGTCATCATCCCATGACATTGAACATCACGAAAATAAGGCTCACACCTGGGAAAGGAGATGGGACAGCATGCTGCCCCTTGAAGATAGCAATCAAGAAGAGGTTCTAGCAATGGAAACCTAGGCAAATGAGCTGTACTTCCTCAAGGAACAACTAGTGGAGGTTGTGGATCCCATTGGTAGACTAAAAGAGTTGTTTGCTGCCCCATCCTCCCAGCCTTATGCCAGCTTAATGCTTGAAGTGTTGCACCCTCCACCACACCCGCCCGAAGCTGCCAATGCGACAATCAAGGATATTATGCTTGCTCTCGACTGTCCAACGCTGCCACCTCCATGTGATAACATCCAGGTTTTATCCTTCCTTGCCCCTATCATTTTTTATAACTGCACTTATTATTTTGATTATGGGAATAAGGGAAAACAAACATGTTTATGGATTAACCATGGGTTCAACGAGCCTCCACAATTGCTAATTTTTCGTGATGACGTGATTAAACTTGAATACCACAATGATTAATTTCTTTTTTCAGAATATAAAGATAAATTTGCATGGTTAAGAACGATAACGATTGCCCATTTGCTTGTGCATGCTTTACAAAATCCAATGAATGTTAATGTTGGTTTGTCGTGCCATAACATAATGCTTTGTAAATATCTTTGTACATAGCTTGTTTTTGAGTAGTATAGGTTTCCTGTAAATACTCTACTTTCTTGCTTTCCTTCGGTTAGTTGGTTTGTGTAGGTTGTTTTCCTTTTGTTTGCTTTCACTTTGTTGCTGCTTTGCTCGGGGTCCGTCTGCTTTTAGCTAGGCACATTTGTGCGCACAATAACCATACTTATTGCTAGGGGTTGTTCTACGTATTTCTTTGTCAAACTCTAATCAAGTTTTCAGAGTGGATGGTGAGGATCTTTTGTTGGTG